>JAJOOR010006121.1:0-72630 GCA_036250505.1 Solanum acaule | reverse complement strand
GGAGGTTTTCAATGAGCAAGTATGTTCTCAAATACATCATGTGTTTGGGAATATTAAAATTACTGAAGAAAGGGATAAGGCTTGCGGATGCCTTGTGAATCTAGAAAGTTTACTGTTGGAACAACATGGGAGCTATGCAGACAGAGAAAAGATCCTTTATTAGATGTGATGAAGATCTGGGAGAAAGGGCTGCCTTTTAAGGTTTCTTTCATGTTATGGAGGATGTGGTTTGGAAGGATACCTATTGGTGAGGTATTAATCAAAAGAAGAATTGTTGAATCTTGTGAAAGTTGTTGTTGTGTTGCTAATGTTGCATGAAACATTTGTTCATCTGTTCATTGAATGCCCAGATGCTAAGTTTACTTGGAATCTATTCTCAAATGCCGCAGGGCTACTACCTGCTTATGGAGAGTTCGGTAGTCATGAGATAAAATTCTCCTGAGTGTTAGAGTAAAAGAGGATGTAGACCAGTTAGAGATGTTCGAATAGGTCATAGCTTTCAAGTGTTAGCTTTAGACCTATGGGGGAGATGATAGATGAGAAATCAAATCAATAGTTTTAGAGTAAGATAATAATATGTTCCAAAGAGTATGGGAGTATCCTTTCGGAGGACCTTTTATTAATGAAGTGATGTTAGTAAGAGGAGGCTGATGTTCTTATGTGATACTGATGGTGTGATAATTTCGTCTAAGGCGTTAAATGAGGAGGAAGAAGAGGATGAGGTTTTACTATGAAAAATAGTTCAATGAGATCCCTTAGTTGGTTCTGCAGGATTTGGTTAGTAGGATTCAATGGAGTTGGTAAAGTAATAGGCTTGAATGTGGCATTGTTAAACATTAGGTGGTTTTTTATATGAGCCCAATGTGGTGGTAAAGATTAATAGTCTTGGGATGAGATTCCCTATAGAGAGGTATAAAACCTGAACCTAAGGATTTGGGTTAAGCTTGAATATAGTAAGAGCATACAATTATACTCAGACCTTAGTAAGAGTAACCCCGTTCCATACCCAGTCGAGCCGTCATTTGAGGACAAATGATCCCAAGAGGAAGATATTATAACACCCCAAAAAAAATTTGAACTGAGACTTGAACGATCCTTCGTTGTGAGTAGAATTTTACCGAGGAAATTCAAAGTTTCTTGAGTGTTAAGGTCACTAGATGCAGAACCTTGAGTTCCAAGAAGAACTAAACAAAGTTCATTCAAGTAATTCCTAAGTTCCTTTAAGTTTTGAGTCAACTTCAAACAACCATAAATTTCAGTACAAGATGATTTAGGTGGGATACAAGGTACCCAAAGAAAGGACTTTTAATTATCTTTCCAATGCCACCGAGTTTTCTAAGATTCGAGTTTGGATGAGTGAGATATGCCCTTTTGAAGTCAGGCTGTTTAATAATAAGGAAAGTTACCCAAAAATGGGAAGGGGTATTTTGGTCTTTTCCTTACCCAAACAGATTTAATTCATTTTTAGTAAGGTTTTAGGGGTCTAATCATATTGGGTTTAGTTTTATAATCCTAATATACGGCTAGGTTTTAGTTGAGAGTTCAAGAAGAGAAAAGAGGAGAAAAGAGGACTGGATCAAAGCATTTGTCGAGAGTCTTGCGTTTTGTTGCTGATTTTTGCCATGGGTTTAATCCCTAAGAGGTATGTAAGATTCCATAGTGTTGGGTTTGTTCACCCACATGCCAAACATGTTAATTTCAATGTTAAATTCATCCTAAAAGATTGAGACTTTGATGTTCTTGAGTTGTACTCTTGAATTGCTTTCGTTCTTGAATTAGGGATGGGATTGAGGAGTTCTTGAGAGTTTAAGGTCAATTGTTAGAGTTTTTTTCAGTTAGATTCTAGTGTACATGTGCTGGGTATCTAAATCGAAAGAAGAATTGAGAAAAAGAATCGAATTTAGGTGAATTTGGGTTATAAAACCCAGAAGGAACAAGTCGGGCAAATCAGGGTACTAGGTCCACATCGCAGACCTGTTCCTTAGGATTAACAAACTTTTCTCCGCATCGTGGAGTGGTCACGGACCGTTCTGCCTCAAATTTATTTTGCGACCAAATAATTAAATGCATCTCTGAGATTTTTTCATGATTTTTCATGTTTAATTATCTAAAAACACTCCTAAACATCACGAGATCTTTCCCATCACAAATCAAAACCTTGAATTCATAAATCACATTCAAGGTAGAGTTGAGAGTCAAGTCTTGAGAGTTCTCTCAAACATTTTTGAGAAAGTCCCTTTGAGCCCTTTTGAGGAGTCTTCTCCAACTTCTTGTAACTTGTTTCAAGACTCGAGCAAGTGAGTATGAGGATGAGGTGAATTTATTCATGAGTCTACTTTGTCATCATGAGATCTTTCATATCATGAACCATAACTCTTGAATTCATAATTCACATTCAAGAGAGAGTTAAGAGTAGAGTTCAAGAAAGCCTTTGAGTTCAATTGTGAATCCTTTGAGATCCATCATGGATTTGAGTTAAGTTTTGAGTAAGTAAGTATGAGAATGAGAAGATTCGTATACATGAGTTCCTTATTGATATTTTGACCCTTGAGTCGAGTTGTTCATGCCCATAACTTCCGCATAAACTCCATCAGTTGAGTATATTTGAGAGAAGTAGTATCTTCAAGTTCTAACTCTTGAGTATTGAGTTCCTAATCTCCTGTGAGATTATATTTCTAATTGTGGACTATTACATGTTACGCATGAAGCCCTTTAGTTGAATTGTTCATGCCCATAATTGCGCATGAACTGTATAAGTCGAACAGTCTTGAGATGAGAAGTATCTTTCAGTCCTTGAGTTGAGTAGTTCATGCTCATAATTCCGCATGAACCCTCTAAGTTGAGCATTCTCGAAATGAGTAGTATCATTGAAAATCTTAAGTTCCAAGTATGGAATTCTATCTATAGTTATCGAAAACCTTGCATTGAATCGTTCATGTCCATAATTCGGCATGAACCATTGTTTAAGAAGTCTTTTACAAACGTTTTAACATTGTTTTAAGACTTAAGATTTGAGTTGAGTAAAGAGTAAGATTAAAGTTCATTTCTTCAAAGATTATACGGGAACTAAGTATTCCCAATAGTATATATTTTAACATTTAAAAGAGAAGGAAACTGTGATTTCCAAAAGAGTTTTGAGTAGTTTGAGTAACATCTATTTTTAGGGAAAGATTTTGAGTAATAATATCAAACCACATAATGAGTTATGTTTTTAAACATATGAGCTGAATATTTTGGTAGTATCGAGCACCGATATGGGGATGAATTTGGGTTTAGATAACTCACGTCTCCATAAACCATGTAGCCATCATGGGTAGAAAAGGATCATACTTATTAGAGAGCTCCTTAGTGCTTTTTAGCATAGACTAATGGATCCACTTAGTTAAGGCGTTCTATATGACAGCAAAGTATATGACAGTTCTGGCAACGTGGGCAAGATGATGTATCATTACTTAGGTTGATTGTGCTAGTTGTCGGTTAGAGAAACTCCCACAGAGTTATATTATATTTTATTATATGTAAATTGAGTTGTTATTATATTCTTCAATACACTGAGTTGATTTCTACTGTTTTAAAAGCTTTCTATTTATTGCATGTGTATTGTTGCTTTATATTGAGTTGAGTGTCCAGAGTCGAGTATCATATCTTTGAGTTGAGTATCTAATCTCTGAGTTGAGTATCTTATCCTTGAGTACTTCTGAGTTGAGTAAGTTTGAGTAGTTTTGAGTACCCTTGAGTATTCATTGAGTTGACTTGAACCATGTTTCTTTGAGTTGAGTGAGTTGAGAAGAGGTAAGCATGTTTCCTTTTTAACAAGTTCAAACTTATGTTCGTGTTTTAGAATTCCCCTTACATGCTCGTACATTCCACATACTAAGCCATTTGGCCTGCATCCTTTCATGATGCAGATTCAGGTAATTGGGATCATTAACATGAGCTTCATTGATACCACATGGATTTCGAGTTAGCTATGGTGAGCCTCCTTGCTTCCGGAGAATTTTATCTACTTTTCAGTTTTGTTAGGATGTCGTGGATCTTGTCCCGACTTCTATCTTTGTCATTTAGAGGCTTCATAGATAGTTATTAGAGTTTCAGAAGTGTGTTCAATTATTTTATTAAATTTTTTGAAGACTTAAGTTACCCATTTTGGGGTGAGTTGAATATATTATATTATTCAGAGTTTTCTTTTGAGTTACAACTTGTATATTTAAGTTTTTCATGAATTTTATTCTGTTTTAGGCTTTGTATGCTTAAGTTAGACTTCCGCTTGTAGTCATCCAGGATGAGGGTTCGCTTGGGGACCAACAATGGTTCTCGAGTTCCGGCCACGTCCAGGGTGTAGGCTCGGGTCGTGACAATCATATACAATGCAAGCTAGTATCATCTTTATAACCTTTGAACTCATATACTGAACTTCATGTATTGACTTTAGTTCATTATTCAATCTCTTGTTGTCCATGAACACTATGAGATGCTTCCTTAAGCATGTCTTAGTTCATTATTGCATTGAACACTATGCGATGTTTTTTTAAGCATGTATTAGTTCATTACTCATCTTATTATTGTTGAACACTATCAAATGCTTCTTAGAGAACGTCTTAGTTCATCATTAGTATTGTTGTGATTGGGATATAGCCTTAACCGACATGAGACCATGTGAGCTATCATATAATCCCCTCCGATGTTACCCAC
Organism: Solanum acaule; assembly: GCA_036250505.1. Lineage (NCBI taxonomy): Eukaryota > Viridiplantae > Streptophyta > Magnoliopsida > Solanales > Solanaceae > Solanum > Solanum acaule. The sequence continues at coordinate 67,938 of JAJOOR010006121.1, read as the reverse complement.
ACCGAAAAGGGTTGGTCTACTTGCCTAAGGTAGAACTAGTTTGTTAGCTTAGTTGGATCCACTAGGTAAACATCCTACAAGGCACGTAGTTGTGGGATACGAAGGTTGCTACTAGAATACCCGGACTCCACTAGGTGAAGTCTTCCATCTAATGAGACATACTTCGGGAAACCCGGACTCTACGAGGTGAGAGTTCCCATTTTGGAAGCCCGGACTCAACTATGTGTGAGCCTCCATCCCATTTCAATATCCACTCGATGCTAGGCATAAATCCCACAAGATAGTTATTAAGTCTTACTTAATTCATGAAAAGATGTCCTTGACAATCAATACAAGTTGGTTCATTAGGGTAGCTTTTATTCATTTATTCAATTAGGTGAGAATAGCCTTTCAACCTAAGAATCCTTTCTATGTGAGAAGACCTTTCACATCAAGTTTGTAAGTGTTTCATGAGAATAACCTTTCAATCAACACAACAACAAAATTAACATTGACACTTTAATCCTAAAGCACCCTTAAAGCATTTACGTAAGTTTCATTAGATCATGCATAAACTCACACTTTGCCCTTCCAAGGTTCAAAGCCACTATCAATCACCAAGTCTAGAATTTAAGCATTAGATAGGGATTTCATCATAACTTCATGCAATTCTATCAATTCATACATTAGATCATAAAAAATCCTCTTTCAAAATCAACAACCCAACCTATGATATCACAGTTTTAAGAAATATGGGGGTTTGCATGGGTTCATAAGGGAAACATCATAAAAGCATTGTAGATCATCAATTCATACATATTTAAAAATAATCAGACCATCAAAATCAATCAATCAAAGAACCCATGGTGAATGAAGAAACCCTAGCTAATTGGGGAAATTCTACCATTTGATTTTAAACATTTTGAGAGGGCTCCATGGGTGGAAGTGTAACACCTCGAAAACCAGACCCAGAATATAATTGCAGAAACTTACCTGAAGTAGTAAACCACAACAGGGTTCACGGATCATGACAGGGTCCACGATCCGTCGACCTGCCCGTGGTCATGACTTGGATTCCACCAGGCCTAGACATCATACCGCGGGACCCTTCACGGGCCGTGATCTTGATGAAGGACCGTGGTGGCATCCGTATAGTGTAGGCAGTAGCCCCCCTAGCCAGCCCCTTAGACATCCACGCCCAAGTGAAGACCACAAGGGCCTTCACGGTTCGTTGTCCCTCACACGAGTCGTGGAGTGGTCTGTGAAGGCTTTCCAGTATCCTCCAGACCTCAACCCAAGTAAGGACCATGGGGACCTTCACGGTCCGTGATCTTCAACACAGGTCGTGGTAAGGGCTCGTGGATCAGGCCCAGAGCCCCCATCACCTGGACCCCAGACCACAATCATCTTCAGGGTCCAAGGTCCCTTTCATGGTCCATGGTCAGCCCTGCTACAATTTACGTCAGGGTTCTTTTGGTATTTTCCTATTTTGTTGGACCCCTAAACTACGTCGTTTTAACCCTACACTACGTGGTTTTGATTAGCTTTACCCTAGAAACATAACTAGAACTTACCTACGTAAGATCTTTCATCAAAAACTTGGAACATTAAAGCGTAAAGAGGAGAAAAGGTCGAGCAATCCTAATTCAAGAACGCAACAAGATTACATCAATTCCAACCCCGAAATCGAAAGATTTCTCCGTGGAATTCGTCACCAGTTATGTGGGATTTCACTAGTGGATTCTTTTCACCCATTAGGTCCCTAGAATTCAGTCAGATTCTTGATTCCATTATCATGATTAGACCTAGGGTTTTTAGAATTCCAGCAGATCATCATGAATTAGTTAATTTAATGTTCTATATCATATTATCATGTTATTACATCGTTTCAAGCATGAATTTCAGAACCTTAGCTATGCATTTTTTTAGTTTTTCAATAACACATGTTAGGCTAGATATTTCAGTCATTTAAGATATATATACCTTAGTATTGAATGCCTCATCATCAGTATATAAATGTGCATTCTCAATTTGCATATTAGTTCGAGGTATCCAATACATTAAAGAAACTCAGTAATAATGTGTTAATCAACTTAATCTATTGGGATTAGCATACTACCGAGTTGGACTAGGGTCAGTCACCCATACAGTCCCAGATCTATGAGACACGTAGGTTGTAAGTCCCCTCTGTGGGAATCATTTTAGTGACCACCCCAGCATACCTCTATACCTGTGGCAGGGTATATTGAGTCCACACGATGGGGTGTCTACATCGGACTCCACATTTAGCTCATGTGGTTTTATTACCGGTCATTAATTGCTCCCACAGTTCAGTCAGAGTCCATTGCATTGACCACATTTCAGTAGAGTCAATATTCAGTCTCAGCATGTTATAAATTTGGTCATTGCATTCAGTTATCCCAGTATTCAGCATCTATATCATGTTCAGATTATACTCTTGTTTATTTCCTTGTTCAGTTATATGTTTATTTCAGTTTTACTCTATCCTACATTCACAGTACCTTTGAAGTACTGACGCATACTTGGCGCTACATCTTCTTATGATGTAGGTTCAGGTTCTCAGCATCCAGATCACGCTTAGATCAGTTCCTGATCTCCAATTAAGTAGCATCAGTGGTGAGTCCTCATTCTTTGAGGACAATAGTCATGTTATCTTTCAATTTTCATTCTTTTAGTTTCAGTTTTGCGTGATCTAGTTGGGGCATGTCCTAACATTTCTAGTCAGTTTAGAGGCTCATTTAAGCTATAGTTAGATTCATCTTAGTATTTGGGTTTGATATTTCTCTTGTATTAAAATCTTAGATTCCATATATTCAGTTTTAGTACATGGGCATTGCCCATCACTTAATATTTACTTATGATTAGCTTCCGTATCAGTCAGTATTATTCCTAGTATGGTCATGTCAGGCCAACGGGGTAGCTTGGGGTCACTTGTGATCCTAGGCCCCGTGTCCACGTCTCGGGGGTAGCTCAGAGCTTGACAAACTTGGTAATAGGGCACTAGGTTTAAGTGTCCTAGGTTGTAAGTCCCCTCTGTGTGCATCATATTAGTGACCATGCCAGCATTTCTCTATACCTGTGGTAGGGTAAATTGAGTACTCACGATGGGGTGTATACATTAGACTCCACATTTAGCTCATGTGGTTTTATTATCGGTCATTAGTAGCTCCCACAATTCAATCAGAGTCCATTGGATTGACCACATTTCAGTACAGTCGGTATTCAGTCTCAGCATGTTATCAATTTGGTCATTGCATTCAGTTAGCCCAGTATTCAGTAGCTATATCATGTTCAGATTATAATCTTGCTTATTTTTTTGTTCAGTTATGTGTTTATTTCCGCTTGACTCTATCCTACATTCGCAGTACTTTTGAAGTACTGACGTATACTCTACGCTATATCTTCTTGACATGTAGGTTCAGGTTCTCAACATCCAGATCACGCTTAGATCAGTTCCTGATCTCCAATTAATTAGCATGAGTGGTGAGTCCTCATTCTTTGAGGACAATAGTCATGTTATCTTTCAGTTTTCATTGTTTTAGTTTTAGTTTTGCGAGATCTTGTTGGGGCATGTCCTAACATTTCTAGTCAGTTTAGAGACTTGTTTAAGATATAGTTAGATTCTGCTTATTATTTGGGTTTGATATTTCTCTTGTATTAAAATATTAGATTTCATTTATACAATTTTAGTATATGGGTTTTCCCCATCACTTCATATTTGCTTATGTTTAGTTTCCGCATCAGTCATTATAATTCCTAGTATGCTCATGTCAGGCCAGTAGGGTTAGCTAGGGCTCAGTTGTAATCCTGGATCCCGTATCCACGTCTCGGGAGTAGCTCAGGGCTTGACAAACTTGGTAATTGAGCACTAGGTTTAAGTGTCCTAGGTTGTAAGTCCCCTCTGTATGCATCATATTAGGGACTACGCCAGCATGCCTCTATACCTATGGCAGGGTATATAGAGTCCTCACGATGGGGTGCATACATCGGACTCCATATTTAGCTCATATGGGTTTATTATCGGTCATTAATTGCTCCCACAGTTCAGTCATAGTCCATTGCATTGACCACATTTCAGTACACTCAGTATTCAGTCTCAGTATGTTATAAATTTGGTCATTCCATTTAGTTTGCGCAATACTTAGTAGCTATATCATGTTCAGATTATACTTTGCCTTATTTTCTTGTTCAGTTATATGTTTATTTCAGTTTTACTCTATCCTATATTCGCAGTACCTTTGAAGTACTGACGCATACTCTGCGCTACATCTTCTTGTGATGTAGGTTCTGGTTCTCAGCATCCAGTTCACGCTTAGATCAGTTCCTGATCTCCAATTAAGCAGCATCTGTGGTGAGTCCTTATTTTTTGAGGACAATAGTCATGTTATCTTTCAGTTTTCATTCTCTTAGTATCAGTTTTGCGAGATCTAGTTGGGGCATGTCCTAACATTTCTAGTCAGTTTAGAGGCTTGTTTAAGATATAGTTAGATTCAGCTTATTATTTGGGTTTGATATTTCTCTTGTATTAAAATCTTAAAATCCATATATTCAGTTTAAGTATTTGGGTATTCCCCATCACTTCATATTTACTTATGATTTGTTTCCGCATCAGTCATTATTATTCCTAGTATGCTCATGTCAGGCCAGTAGAGTTAGCTTATGGTCACTTGTAATCTTAGGTCCCGTGTCCACGTCTTAGGGGTAGCTCAAGGCTTGACAAACTTGGTTATAGAGTACTAGGCTTAAGTGTCCTAGGTATTAAGTCCCCTATGTGTGCATCATATTAGGGACCACGCCAGCATGCCACTATACCTGTGGCAGGGTATATTGAGTCCTCACGATGGAGTGTATACATTGGACTCCACATTTAGCTCATGCGGGTTTATTATCTTTCATTAGTAGCTCCCACAGTTCAATCAGAGTCCATTGGATTGACCAGATTTCATTACAGTCGGTATTCAGTCTCAGCATGTTATAAATTTGGGTATTACATTCAGTTGGCCCAGTATTCAGTATCTATATCATGTTCAAATTATAATCTTGCTTATTTGCTTGATCAGTTATATGTTTATTTCAGTTTTACTCTATCCTACATTGGCAGTACCTTTGAAGTACTGACGCATACTCTGCGCTACATCTTCTTGTAATGTAGGTTCAGGTTCTCAGCATCCAGATCACGCTTAGATCAGATCCTGATCTCCAAGTAAGCAGCATCAGTGGTGAGTGCTCATTCTTTGAGAACAATAGTCATGTTATCTTTCAGTTTTCATTCTTTTAGTTTCAGCTTTGCGAGATCTAGTTGGGTAATGTCCTAACATTTCTAGTCAGTTTAGAGACTTGTTTATGATATAGTTAGATTCGCCTTATTATTTGGGTTTGATATTTCTCTTGTAATAAATCTTAGATTCCATATATTCAGTTTAAGTATATGGGTATTCCCCATCACTTCATATTTACTTATGATTAACTTCCGCATCAGTTATTATTATTCCTAGTATGCTCATGTCAGGACAGTAGGGTTAGCTTGGGGTCAATTGTAATCCTAGGTCACGTGTCCACATCTCGGGGTAGCTCAAGGTTTGACAAACTTGGTAAAAGAGCAATAGGTTTAAGTGTCCTAGGTTGTAAGTCCCCTCTGTGTGCATCATATTAGTGACCACGTCAGCATGCCTCTATACCTGTGGCAGGGTATAGTGAGTCCTCACGATGGGGTGAATACATCGGACTCCACATTTACCTCATGTGGGTTTATTATCGGTCATTAGTAGCTCCTATAGTTCAATCAGAGTTCATTGGATTGACCACATTTCATTACAGTCGGTATTCAGTGTCAGCATGTTATAAATTTGGTCATTTCATTCAGTTAGCCCAGTATTCAATATCTATATCATGTTCATATTATACCCTTGCTTATTTTCTTTTTCAGTTATATGTTTATTTCACTTTTACTCTATCCTAAATTCGCAGTACCTTTGAAGTACTGGCGCATACTCTGCGCTACATCTTTTTGTTATGTAGGTTCAGGTTCTCAGCATCCAGATCACGCTTAGATCAGATCCTGATCTCCAATTAAACAGCATCATTGGTGAGTCCTCATTCTTTGAGGACAATAGTCATGTTATCTTTCAGTTTTCACTCTTTTAGTTTCAGTTTTGCGAGATCTAGTTGGGGAATGTCCTAACATTTCTAGTCAGTTTAGAGACTTGTTTAAGATATAGTTATATTCAGCTTACTATTTGGGTTTGATATTTCTCTTTTATTAAAATCTTAGATTCAATATATTCAGTTTAAGTATATGGATATTCCCCATCACTTCATATTTACTTATGATTAGCTTCCGCATCACTCATTATTATTCCTAGTATGCTTATGTTAGGCCAGTAGGGTTAGCTTGGGGTCACCTGTAATCCTAGGTCCCGTGTCCACGTCTCGGGGTAGCTCAGGGCTTGACAAACTTGGTAATAGAACAATAGGTTTAAGTGTCCTAGGTTTTAAGTCCCCTCTGTGTGCATCATAATAGTAACCACACCAGCATGCCACTATACCTGTGGCTGGGTATATTGAGTCCTCACGATAGGGTGTACACATCGGACTCCACATTTAGCTCATGTGGGTTTATTATCGGTCTTTAGTAGCTCCTACATTTCAATCTGAGTCCATTAGATTGACCACATTTCATTACAGTCGGTATTCAGTCTCAGCATGTTATAAATTTGGTCATTACATTCAGGTAGCCCAGTATTCAGTATCTATATCATGTTCAAATTATACTTTTGCTTATTTTCTTGTTCTGTTATATGTTTATTTCAGTTTTACTCTATCCTACATTCGCATTACCTTTGAAGTACTAACGCATACTCTGCGCTACATCTTCTTGTGATGTAGGTTCAGGTTCTCAGCATCCAGTTCACGCTTAGATCAGTTCCTGATCTCCAACTAAGCAGCATCTATGATTAGTCCTTATTCTTTGAGGACAATAGTCATGTTATCTTTCAGTTTTCATTCTTTTAGTTTCAGTTTTGCGAGATCTAGTTAGGGCATGTCCTAACATTTCTAGTCAGTTTAGAGACTTGTTTAAGATATAGTTAGATTCAGCTTATTATTTAGGTTTGATATTTCTCTTGTACTAAAATCTTAAATTCCATATATTCAGTTTAAGTATATGGGTATTCCCCATCACTTCATATTTACTTATCATTTGTTTGCGCATCAGTCATTATTATTCCTAGTATGCTCATGTCAGGCCAGTAGGGTTAGCTTGTGGTCACTTGTAATCCTAGGTCCCGCGTCCACGTCTTAGGGGTAGCTTAGGGCTTGATAAACTTAGTTATAGAGCACTAGGTTTAAGTGTCCTAGGTATAAAGTCCCTTACGTGTGCATCATATTAATGACCACGCCAGCATGCCATTATACCTGTGGCAGGGTATATTGAGTCCTCACGATGGAGTGTATACATCGGACTCCACATTTAGCTCATGTGGGTTTATTATCGGTCATTAGTAGCTCCCACAGTTCAATCAGAGTCCATTGGATTGGCCACATTTCATTAAAGTCGGTATTCAGTCTCAGCATGTTATAAATTTGGGCATTACATTCAGTGGGCCCAGTATTCAGTATATATATCATGTTCAGATTATAATCTTGCTTATTTGCTTGATCAATTGTATGTTTATTTCAGTTTTACTCTATCCTACATTCGCAGTACCTTTGAAGTATTGACGCATACTCTGCGCTACATCTTCTTGTGATGTAGGTTCAGGTTCTCAGCATCCAGATCACGCTTAGATCAGATCCTGATCTCCAATTAAGCAGCATTAGTGGTGAGTCCTCATTCTTTGAGGACTATAGTAATGTTATCTTTCAGTTTTCATTCTTTTAGTTTCAGCTTTGCGAGATCTAGTTGTGGAATGTCCTAACATTTCTAGTCAGTTTAGAGACTTGTTTATGATATAGTTAGATTCAGCTTATTATTTGGGTTTGATATTTCTGTTGTATTAAAATCTTAGATTCCATATATTCAGTTTAAGTATATGGGTATTCCCCATGACTTCATATTTACTTATGATTAACTTCCGCATCAATCATCATTATTCCTAGTATGCACTTGTTAGGCCAATAGGGTTTGCTTAGGGTCAATTGTAATCCTAGGTCCCGTGTCCACGTCTCGGGGTAGATCAAGGCTTGACAAACTTGGTAATAGAGCAATAGGTTTAAGTGTCCTAGGTTGTAAGTCCCCTCTGTGTGCATCATATTAGTGACCACGCCAGCATGCCTCTATACCTGTGGCAGGGTATAGTGAGTCCTCACGATGGGGTGTATACATCGGACAACACATATACCTCATGTGCGTTTATTATCGGTCATTAGTAGATCCGATAGTTCAATCAGAGTCCATTGGATTGACCACATTTCATTACAGTCGGTATTTAGTGTCAGCATGTTATAAATTTGGTCATTGCATTTAGTTAGCCCAGTATTCAGTATCTATATCATGTTCATATTATACTCTTGCTTATTTTCTTGTTCAGTTATATGTTTATTTCAGTTTAACTCTATCCTACATTCGTAGTACCTTAGAAGTACTGACTAATACTCTGCGCTACATCTTCTTGTGATGTACGTTCAAGTTCTCATTATCCAGATCACGCTTAGATAAGATCCTTATCTCCAATTAAGCAGCATTAGTGGTGAGTCCTCATTCTTTGAGGACAATAGTCATGTTATCTTTTAGTTTTCACTCTTTTAGTTTCAGTTTTGCGAGATCTAGTTGGGGAATGTCCTAACATTTCTAGTCAGTTTAGAGACTTGTTTAAGATATAGTTAGATTCAGCTTATTATTTGGGTTTGATATTTCTCTTGTAATAAATCTTAGATTCCATATATTCAGTTTAAGTATATGGGTATTCCCCATCACTACATATTTACTTATAATTAGCTTCCGCATCAGTCATTATTATTCCTAGTATGCTCATGTTAGGCCAGTAGGGTTAGCTTGGGGTCACTTGTAATCCTAGGTCCCGTGTCCACGTCTCGGGGTTGCTCAGGGCTTGACAAACTTGGTAATAGAGCAGTAGGTTTAAGTGTCCTAGGTTTTAAGTCCCCTCTGTGTGCATCATATTAGTAACCACGCCAGCATGCCACTATACCTGTGGCTGGGTATATTGAGTCCTCACGATGGGGTGTACACATCGGACTCCACATTTAGCTCATGTGGGTTTATTATCGGTCTTTAGTCGCTCCTACAGTTCAATCTTAGTACATTGGATTGACCACATTTCATTAAAGTTGGTATTCAGTCTCAACATGTTATAAATTTGGTCATTGCATTCAGTTAGCCCAGTATTCAGTATCTATATCATGTTCAGATTATAATCTTGCTTATTTCCTTGATCAGTTATATGTTTATTTCAGTTTTACTCTATCCTATATTCGCAGTACCTTTGAAGTACTGATGCATACTCTACGCTACATCTTCTTGTGATGTAGGTTTGAGTTCTCAGCATCCAGATCACGCTTAGATCAGATCATGATCTCCAATTAAGCAGCATCAGTGGTGAGTCCTCATTCTTTGGGGACAATAGTCATGTTATCTTTCAGTTTTCATTCTTTGAGTTTAAGTTTTGCGAGATCTAGTTAGGGAATGTCCTAACATTTCTAGTCAGTTTAGAGATTTGTTTAAGATATAGTTAGATTCAGCTTATTTTTTGGGTTTGATATTTCTCTTGTATTAAAATCTTAGATTCCATATATTCAGTTTAAGTATATGGGTATTCCCCATCACTTCATATTTACTAATGATTAGCTTCCGCATCAGTAATTATTATTCCTAGTATGCTCATGTCAGGCTAGTAGGGTTAGCTTGGGGTCAATTGTAATCCTAGGTCCCGTGTCCATGTCTCGTGGTAGCTCAGGGCTTGACAAACTTGGTAATACAACAATAGGTTTAACTGTCCTAAGTTGTAAGTCCCCTCTGTGTGCATCTTATTAGTGACCACGACAGCATGCCTCTATACCTATGGTGGGGTATATAGAGTCCTCACGATGGAACTCCACATTTAGCTCATTAGGGTTTATTATCGGTCATTAATTGCTCCCACAGTTCAGTCAGAGTCCAATGCATTGACCACGTTTCAGTACACTCAGTATTTAGTCTTAGTATCTATAAATTTGGTCATTGCATTTAGTTAGTGCAGTATTCAGTATCTATATCATGTTTAGATTATTCTTTTGCTTATTTTCTTGTTCAGTTATATGTTTATTTCAGTTTTACTCTATCCTACATTTGTAGTAAGTTTAAAGTACTGACGCATACTCTGCGCTACATCTTCTTGTGATGTAGGTTCAGCTTCTCAGCATCCAGATCACGCTTAGATCAGTTCCTGATCTCCAATTAAGCAGAATGACTGGTGAGTCCTCATTCCTTGAGGACAATAGTCATGTTATCTTTCAGTTTTCATTCTTTTAGTTTTAGTTTTGTGAGATCAAGTTGTGGCATGTCCTAACATTGCTAGTCAGTTTAGAGCCTCATTTAAGATATAGTTAGATTCAGCTTAGTGTTTGGGTTTGCTATTTCTCTTGTATTAAAATCTTAGATTCCATATATTAAGTTTTAGTATATGGGTATTCCCCAGCACTTCATATTTATTTATTATTAGCTACCGCATCAGTCATTATTATTCCTAGTATGCTCATGTCAGGCCATTAGGGTTAGCTTGGGGTCACTTGTAATCCTAGGTCTCGTGTCCACGTCTCAGGGGTAGCTCAGGGCTTGACAAACTTGGTAATAGAGCACTAGGTTTAAGTGTCCAAGGTTGTAAGTCCCCTCTGTGTGCATCATATTAGTAATCAAGCCACCATGCCTTTATATATGTGGTAGGGTATATTGAATCCTCACGATGGGGTGTATACATTGGACTCCACATTTACCTCATGTGGGTTTATTATCGGTCATTAATAACTCCCACAGTTCAATCACAGTCTATTGGATTGACCACAATTCAGTAGAGTCAGTATTCAGTCTCAGCATGTTATAAATTTGGTCATTGCATTCAGTTAGCCTAGTATTCAGTATCTATATCATGTGCATATTATACTCTTGCTTATTTTATTGTTCAGTTTTATGTTTATTTCAATTTTACTCTATCCAAAATTCGCAGTACCTTTGAAGTACTGGCGCATACTCTGCGCTACTTCTTCTTGTGATGTAGGTTCAGGTTCTCAGCATCCAGATCACACTTAGATCAGTTCCTGATCTCCAATTAAGCAGCATCAATGGTGAATCCTCATTTTTTGAGGACAATAGTCATGTTATCTTTTAGTTTTCACTCTTTTAGTTTCAGTTTTGCGAGATCTAGTTGGGGAATGTCCTAACATTTCTAGTCAGTTTAGAGACTTGTTTAAGATATAGTTAGATTCAGCTTATTATTTGGGTTTGATATTTCTCTTGTATTAAAATCTTAGATTCAATATATTCAGTTTTAAGTATATGGGTATTCCCCTTCACTTCATATTTACTTATGATTAGTTTCCGCATCAGTCATTATTATTCCTAGTATGCTCATGTTAGGCCAGTAGGGTTAGCTTGGGGTCACTTGTAATCCTAGGTCCCGTGTCCACGTCTCGGGGTAGCTCAGGGCTTGACAAACTTGGTAATAGAGCAATAGGTTTAAGTGTCCTAGGTTTTAAGTCCCCTCTGTGTGCATCATATTAGTAACCACGCCAGCATGCCACTATACCTATGGCTGGGTATATTGAGTCCTCATGATGGGGTGTACACATCGGACTCCACATTTAGCTCATGTGGGTTTATTATCGGTCTTTAGTAGCTCCTATAGTTCAATCTTAGTCCATTGGATTAACCACATTTCATTACAGTCGGTATTCAGTCTCAGCATGTTATAAATTTGGTCATTGCATTCAGTTAGCCCACTATTCAGTATCTATATGATGTTCAGATTATAATCTTGCTTATTTCCTTGATCAGTTATATGTTTATTTCAGTTTTACTCTATCCTATATTCGCCGTACCTTTGAAGTACTGACGCATACTCTACGCTACATCATCTTGTGATGTAGGTTCGGGTTCTCAGCATCCAGATCACGCTTAGATCAGATCCTGATCTCCAATTAAGCTGTATCAGTGGTGAGTGCTCATTGTTTGGGGACAATAGTCATGTTATCTTTCAGTTTTCATTCTTCTAGTTTAAGTTTTGCGAGATCTAGTTAGGGAATGTCCTAACATTTCTAGTCAGTTTAGAGATTTGTTTAAGATATAGTTTGATTCAGCTTATTTTTTGGGTTTGATATTTCTCTTGTAATTATATCTTAGATTCCAAATATTCAGTTTAAGTATATGGGTATTCCCCATCACTTCATATTTACTTATGATTAGCTTCGGCATCAGTCATTATTATTCCTAGTATGCTCATGTCAGGCCAGTAGGGTTAGCTTGGGGTCAATTGTAATCCTAGGTCCCGTGTCCATGTCTCGTGGTAGCTCAGGGCTTGACAAACTTGGTAATACAACAATAGGTTTAACTGTCCTAGGTTGTAAGTCCCCTATGTGTGCATTATATTAGTGACCACGCCAGCATGCCTCTATACCTATGGCAGGGTATATAAAGTCCTCATGATGGAACTCCACATTTAGCTCATTAGAGTTTATTAACGGTCATTAACTGCTCCCACAGTTCAGTCAGAGTCCAATGCATTGACCACGTTTCAGTACACTCAGTATTCAGTCTCAGTATCTAAAAATTTGGTCATTGCATTTAGTTAGCGCGGTTTTCAGTATCTATATCATGTTCAGATTATTCTTTTACTTATTTTCTTGTTCAGTTATATGTTTATTTCACTTTTACACTATCCTACATTCGCAGTAACTTTGAAGTACTGACGCATACTCTGCGCTACATCTTCTTGTGATGTAGGTTTAGGTTCTCAGCATCCAGATCATGCTTAGATCAGTTCCTGATCTCCAATTAAGCAGATTCACTGGTGAGTCCTCATTCCTTGAGGACAATAGTCATGTTATCTTTCAGTTTTCATTCTTTTAGTTTTAGTTTTGTGAGATCTAGTTGTGGCATGTCCTAACATTGCTAGTCAGTTTAGAGGCTCGTTTAAGATATAGTTAGATTCAGCTTAATGTTTGGGTTTGCTATTTCTCTTGTATTAAAATCTTAGATTCCATATATTAAGTTTTAGTATATGGGTATTCCCCATCACTTCATATTTATTTATTATTAGCTACCGCATCAGTAATTATTATTCCTAGTATGCTCATGTCAGGCCATTAGGGCTAGCTTGGGGTCACTTGTAATCCTAGGTCCCGTGTCCACGTCTCAGGGGTAGCTCAGGGCCTGACAAACTTAGTAATATAGCACTAGGTTTAAGTGTCCAAGGTTGTAACTACCCTCTGTGTGCATCATATTAGTGATCATGCCAGCATGCCTCTATAACTGTGGCAGGGTATATTGAATCCTCACGATGGGGTGTATACATCGGACTCCACATTTACCTCATGTGGGTTTATTATCGGTCATTAATAGCTCCCACAGTTCAATCAGAATCTATTGGATTGACCACATTTCGTTACAGTCGGTATTCAGTCTTAGCATGTTATAAATTTGGTCATTGCATTCAGTTAGCCCAGTATTCAGTATCTATATCATGTTAATATTATACTCTTGCTTATTTTCTTGTTCAGTTATATGTTTATTTCAGTTTTACTCTATTCTACATTCATAGTACCTTTGAAGTACTGACTCATACTCTGCGCTACATCTTCTTGTGATGTAGGTTCAGGTTCTCAGCATCCAGATCACGCTTAGATCAGATCCTGATCTCCAATTAAGCAGCATCAGTGGTGAGTCCTCATTTTTTGAGGACAATAGTCATGTTATCTTTCAGTTTTCACTCTTTTAGTTTCAGTTTTGCGAGATCTAGTTGCGGCATGTCATAACATTTCTAGTCAATTTAGAGGCTCGTTTAAGATATAGTTAGATTCAGCTAAGTGTTTGGGTTTGATATTTCTCTTGTATTAAAATCTTAGATTCCATATATTCAGTTTTAGTATATGGGCATTCCCCATCACTTCATATTTACTTATCATTAGCTTCCCCATCAGTCATTATTATTCCTAGTATGCTCATGCCAGGCCAGCAGGGTTCGCTTGGGGTCAATTTTGATCCTAGGTCCCGTGTCCACATCTCGGGGGTAGCTCAGGGCTTGATAAACTTGGTAATAGAGCACTAGGTTTAAGTGTCCTAGGTTGTAAGTCCCCTCTGTGTGCATTATATTAGTGACTACGCCAGCATGCCTTTATACCTGTGGCAGGGTATATTGAGTCCTCACGATGGGGTGTATACACCGGACTCCACATTTAATTTATGTGGTTTTATTATCGTTCATTTGTAGCGCCCACAATTCAGTCAGAGTCCGTTGCATTGACCACATTTCAGTACTGTCGGTATTCTGTCTCAGTATGTTATAAATTTGGTCATTGCGTTTAGTTAGCCCAGTATTCAGTATCTATATCATGTTCAGATTATACTTTTCCTTATTTGCTTGTTCAGTTATATGTTTATTTCAATTTTACTCAATCATACATGCTTAGTACCTTTGATGTACTAACGCATACTTTGTGCTACATCTTCTTGTGATGTAGGTTCAGGTTCTCAGCATCCAGATCACGCTTAGATCAGTTCTTGATATCCAGGTAAGCAGTATCAGTGGCGATTCCTTATTTTTCGAGGATAATAGTCATGTTATCTTTCAGTTTTCATTCTTTTAGTTTCAATTTTTTTAGATCTAGTTGGGGCATGTTCTAATATTTCTAGTCAGTTTAGAGGCTTCTTTCACATATAGTTAGATTCAGCTTAGTATTTGGGTTTGATATTTCTCTTCTATTAAACTCTCAGATTCGATATATTTAGTTTTAGTACATGGGTATTCCCCATCACTTCATATTTACTTATGAGAGGGAGGCTACAAAGTGTTTTAGGAAAAATCTTCATTTTCTTGTTACTTTTATCGTGCGTAATGTATGATCTAATTTTGTTCTAACTCGACGCTCTACGTTTCAGTTCATTCCTCCTCGTAGGAATATGAATGCCGGGAATGGAAACGCAGCTCCTCCAATCCTAGATCAAGAAGTTTCAAATGCAAAGTTCAGGAATGCCATTCAGATGTTGGCTCAGACTGTAGCCAACTAGAACAATAAGCGGGATCCAGTTATGGCAAATGCTAATGTTGGGTAAGATGCAGTCAGAGTGCGAGATTTTGTTAGGATGAAGTCACCAGATTTCTTAGGATCAGAGATTGGTGAGGATCCTCAAAACTTCATTGATGAGGTCAAGAAGATCTTTTAAGTGATGCAGGTAACTGGGAATGATTGGGTTGAGTTAGCATCTTACCAACTTAAGAATGTAGCTCATATCTGGTATACTCAATGGAAGGAGAACAAGGTACAAATGTTGTTCCTATCACTTGGGATTGCTTTAGTCAGACTTTTCTGGACATGTTTTTCCCAAGAGAGCTAAGGGAGGCAAAAGCTCAGGAATTTATGAACTTAAGACAAGGTAGCATAACAGTCCAAGAGTATGGGCTCAAGTTTACACAACTCTCCAGGTATGCTCCTCACATGATTGTTGATTCCAGGGCTCAGATGAATAAGTTTATATATGGAGTGTCAGACTTGGTAAAGATAGAGTGTAGAAACGCTATGTTGCTAGAAAATATGAGCATCTATAGGCTCATAACTCATGCTTAGCAAGTTGAGGGTAATAAGCTTAGAGAACATGCTAAGGAGAATAAGAAGACTAGAACTGGAAACTATGAGTATTCTCAACAGAAATCAGGTGGTGGAAATCGCTCGCAGGGTCAACATAAATTTTCAGCTCCAGCACCTTCATCAGCTAGTGTTCCATCCTCCAAGTTCAGATAAGATCAGAAAGGTAGGGCATCAGGCTCTAAGTCTCAAGGGAGTGTTACAGGTACAAAAACTTACCCAACTTGCCCTAAGTGTGGTAAGAACCATCGGGGGGAGTGCCTTGCAGGAAAGGAATGGTGATTTGGGTGTGGTCAGTCTGGTCACAGGTTGAGGGATTATCCTTCTAAACAGGGTCAAGGAGGCAATGCTAATTGAGCCCAGTCTACAAATTAAGAAGCACCAGCAAGTCGCCTAACTCAGCAGGGTAACTCATCTAGTATAGGTGGCGGATAGTGCCAAAATAGGCTCTATGCTCTTTAGGCTCACCAAGATCAGGAAGATTCTCCTGATGTAGTCACTGGTACGTTACGAGTCTTTGATCTTAATGTTTATGCTTTGTTAGATCCAAGGGATACTCTTTCCTTTGTAACTCCTTAGATAGCAGTTAAGTTTGATGTAAGTCCAAAAACTCTCTCAGAACCCTTCTCAGTTTTTGCTCCAGTCGGTGACCCAGTTATAGGTAGACGGGTATACATAAATTGCCCTGTCACAGTCTCTCAGAAAGTCAGCTCAACAGATCTTGTAGATTTAGAAATGGTAGACTTCGATGTCATTTTAGGCATGAATTGGTTACCTTCCCATTATGCCTCAGTCGATTGTAGAACTATGATTTTTCGTTTTCAGTTTCCAGATGAACTAATCTTAGAATGGAAGGGTAATAGCTTAGCGCCTACTCATTTCTTACCTTAAGGCTAGAAAGATGATCTCTAAGGGTTATCTCTATCACCTAGTTCGAGTTAAGGATTCAAGCTTCAAAACCCCAACTCTTGAGTCAGTTCCAGTGGTTAATAAGTTTCCAGAAGTATTTCTAGAAGATCTTCCTAGAGTTCCTCTCGAAAGGGAAATCGAATTTTGGAATTGATCCCCTTCCAGACACCCAGCCTATTTCTGTTCCTCCTTACAGGATGACTCCAACTAAGGTTAAGGAATCGAAAGAACAGTTCAAAGACCTTCCAGATAAGCACTTCAACAGACTTAGTATTTTGTCATGGGGTGCAATGGTGTTGTTCATGAAGAAAAAAGATGGTTCTCTCAGAATGTGCATTGACTATAGGCAGTTGAACAAAATCACGATCAAGAATAAGTATCCCATCCCCAGGATTGATGACATGTTTGACCATCTTCAGGGTGCTAGTCATTTCTCAAACATAGACCTCAGATCGGGTTATCATCAGCTTAAGGTCAGAGACAGTGACATTCCAAAGACAACCTTCAGAACTTGATATGGTCATTATGAATTTGTAGTTATGTTATTTGGACTAACCAATGCTCCTGCAGCTTTCATTTGAGTGTTCAAGCAGTATTTGGACTTGTTCGTTATCGTCTTTATTGATGATATCCTCATTTACTCTAGGAATGAGGAAGAACATGCGAGTCATTTGAGAGTTGTTCTTCAAACTCTCAAAGATTACTAGTTATTCGCCAAATTTAACAAGTGCGAGTTTTGGTTACAATCAGTTGCTTTCCTTGGACATATAGTATCCAGCGAAGGGATTCGGGTGGATTCCAAGAAAATAGAAGCAGTGAAACAATGTCCCAGACCTACCTCTCCTGCAGATATGAGAAGTTTCTTAGGTCTAGCAGGTTATTATAGAAGGTTCATGGAAGGATTTTCATCCATAGCCTCACCATTGACTAGGTTGACTCAAAAGATGGTCATGTTTCGGTGGTTAGATGATTGTGAGAAAAGCTTCGCAGAATTGAAAACTAGGTTGACTACAGCTACTCTTTTGACTCTACTAGAGTGTTCAGACGGTTATGTGATTTATTGTGATGCATCCAGAGTCGGCCTGGGCTATGTGTTAATGCAACGAGGTAAGGTTATAGCCTATTCTTCTAGACATCTTCAGGTGCATGAGAAGAATATCCGACTCATGACCTCGAGCTTACAACAGTGGTGTTTGCACTCAAGATTTGGAGACATTACTTGTATGGTGTTCATGTAGATGTGTTCACAAACCTATAACACCCCAGAAATTGTTTGAGCTAAGACTTGAACCATCCTTAGTTGTGAGTAGGATTTTACCGAGGAATTAAAAAATTTTCAGTGTTAAGTTCACCTGATATAGCACCTTGTGTTCGAAAAAGAACTAAATTGGAAATAGCAAAAATGTGAAATTTTGCAAGTTAAGCTAAGTATGAGGTTTGGGTTGAATTCGAAATACCATAACTCCTAGCTCAGAATGAGTTAGGTGTGCTACTAGATACCGTAACGAAGATCTTTGAATTATCATTCCAACGCCACCGAGTTCGCTATGTTGTGAGGTCGGATGAGTGAGATATAGCCTTTTGAAGTTAGGATGTCCAGTTAAGGAAGGTTAGCCAAAAATGGTAAGGGGTATTTTGGTCCTTTCCTTACCAAATCAGATTTAATTAGTTTTTAGTAATATTTTAGGGGTCTAATATGATCAGTTTCAGTTTTATAATTCTAAAATACACCTAGGGTTTTAGTTGAGAGTTCAAGAAGAGAAAAGAAGAGAAAAGAGGATAGGATCAAGCGTTCGTCGAGATTCTTGCGTGTTGTAGTGGATTTTCTCCATGGGTTTAATCTCTAAGAGATATGTAAGCTTCCATAGTGTTGGGTTTGTTCACCCGCACGCCAAACATGTTATTTTCAGTGCAAATTTCATTCTTGAAGTTGAAAGATTAGAGTTCTTGATGAGTTCTTGATAGGTGTTCTTGAAGTTCTTTCTAAATCTTGTTGTTTTGGATTTTGTATGATTTCTTGAGATTAAAGTGATTGTTTTATGGGTTGTATTGAGTATATTAGAGTGTACTTATGTCAAGTAATCGAATCCAAGTGATTGGGGAAGAAACCGTTCGATTCTAGACGAGTTAGGGTGAAAAAACGAGCAAGAAAAATTTGTCGATTTTCTGGGTTGGAGCCTTGCACGATGCACCAGCCAGAGCGCCCCAAACCCTCCTCTGAAGTTTAGGGGCTGGCACCCCACGCCACCCATAGGGCCAGGGTCGCCTGCCCCATCCAGTTTGTCGTCGGTTGCCCCGTTTGAATTCGTTTAAAGTGCACCTTCACACCTTTTTGATTTTAACTACTCTAAGCTATTTCTAAACACATAGAAATCATTCAAAACATGATAATAACCTTGAATTCATAATTCAAATTCAAGGTAGAGTTAAGAGTTAAGTTTTGAGTGTTCATTCGAACATTTTGAGAAAGTCCCTTTGAGTCTTTTTGAGGAGTCTTCTACAATTTCTAGTAACTTGTTTCAAGACTCGAACAAGTGAGTATGAGAGGAGTAATATCTCCATTTCCTAAGTCTGAAGTATTGAGTTTCTAACCCCTTTGAGATTACATTCCTAATCATGAGACTATTACATGTTACCCATGAAGTCCTTGAGTTGAATTGTTCATGCTCATAATTCCGCATGAACCCTATAAGTCGACCAGTCTTGAGATGAGACGTATCTTTGAGTCATTGAGTTGAGTAGTTCCTGCTCATAAATTCCTCATGAATCCCCTAAGTTGAGCATTCTTGAAGTGAGTATTATTATTAAAGTTCTTGAGTTCCAAGTATTGAGTTCTATCTATGGTTATCGAAAACCTTGCATTGAGTCGTTCACGTCCATAATTCGGCATGAACCATATTTTAAGAAGTCCTTTACAAACGTTTCAACTTTGTGTTAAGACTTAAGTTTTGAGTTCAGTAAAGAGTAAAAGTGAAGTTCTTTTATTCAAAAGTATGTGGGGACTATGTATTCATAAATGAGTTTTAAAATGTTTTCAAATTTTAAATAAGAACGGAAACTGAGATTTCCAAGGAGCCTTCAGGCTAGTTTTCAGAATAGAGTAATCACTTCTAAATGAAGCAAGATAGGAAACTTTGATTTCCAAGATAGCCTTTGAGCTATGTTTTAGAGAACTAATCTCAAATCATAGAAGAAGTATGTTTTTAAAACATAAGAGCTAGTATATTTTGGGAGTAGTATTGAGCACCGATATGAGGGAGAATTCAAATAACTCACAACCCCCATAAACCATGTAGCCCTCATGGGTACAGAAGGATCATACTTTTTAGATGAACCCTTTTCACATAGACTACTGGATCCATTAGTAGTTCAGGTCCTATACCTTTGGCTGGGTATAGGATGCGCTGGCACAGTGAGGTACATCGGTGTATCATCACTATAGCTCTTATGTGATGGTTGTTGGTTAGAGAAGCTCCTACAGAAGTTATTGTATTCTTATATACACAGTTATTTGTATTTTTACATATATTTTAGAGTTATGATGTATCCTTGCATACACATAGAGTTGACATCATGTTTTTAAACAGTTTGTTTCTTTTTTATTGCACTTGTTTTAAATTGCTTTATATTGAAATGAGTTCAGTCATATTGAGCTGAGTTTCCAGAGTTTAGTACCCATAGTCGAATATCATATCTTTGAGTTGAGTATCCTATCTCTGAGTTGAGTATCTTATCCTTTAGTACTTCTGAGTTGAGTAAGTTTTAGTAGTTTGAGTATCCTTGAGTGTTCCTTTAGTTGAGTAAGTTTGAGAAGAGGTAAGTATGTTTCAGTTTTATCAAAGTTCAAGCTTATGTTTATGCTTTAGAATTCCCCTTACATGCCCGTACATTCCACGTACTGAGCC
The DNA here is from genome assembly GCA_036250505.1 of Solanum acaule. Classification (NCBI taxonomy): domain Eukaryota; kingdom Viridiplantae; phylum Streptophyta; class Magnoliopsida; order Solanales; family Solanaceae; genus Solanum; species Solanum acaule. The sequence goes on along the minus strand of JAJOOR010006121.1, from coordinate 47,338 downwards.
ATTTGTCCTGTAGCTTCTCATGATGCAGACACAGGTATTCAGGATCATCAACAGGAGATTCGTTGAAACATCCGGGAGTTCGAGTTTGCTATGGTGAGCCTCCTTGTTTCCAGAGGATTTCATTTACTTTTCAATTAAGGCAGGATGTCATGGGTCTTGTCCCGACTTCCATCTTTATCAGTTAGAGGCTTCATAAATAGTCAGTATAGTTGAGAATTCTGTATTATTCATTTATTTTATTAAATGTTTTAAAGCCTTAAGTTGCCCATTTTGGGGCAAGTTGAATATATTATATTATTCAGAGTTTTCATTTGAGTTAAAGTTTGAATCTAAGTTTTATGAACTTTTATTTCAGTTTTTAAGCTTTGTGTGCTTGAATCAGTTTTCCGTTTGTAGTCAGCCAGGATGGGGGTTCGCTTGGGGACCAGCAATGGTCTTTGAGTGCCGGCCACGTCCAGGGTGTAGGCTCGGGTCATGACAAGACCATAAGAGCCTTCAGTATGTGTTCACCCAGAAAGAGTTGAATCTTCGCCAGAGAAGATGGCTTGAGTTCCTTAAGGATTATGACATGAGTGTGCATTACCATCTGGGTAAGGCAAATGTAGTAGTCGATCCCCTTAGCAAACTATGTATGGGAAGTGTAGCACATGGTGAGGAAGAAAGAAAAGATCTAGCAAAGGATGTTCACAGGCTTGCTCGTTTAGAAGTTCGTCTTATGAGCTTATCAGATGGTGGTTTGACATTTCAAAATTGGATCAGAATCTTCATTGGTAGTGGAGGTTAAGGAAAAGTAAGACAGTGATCCGATATTGCTCGAACTCAAGGGTGTAGTCCATCAACAGAGAGTAGAGGTTTTCTCCCAAGGGGGAGATGGTGTGTTTCGCTACCAAGGTTGATTATGTGTTCCTAATGTGGGCGAGTTGAGATAGCAGATTCTTGCAGAAGCCCATAACTCCAGGTATTCTATTCATCCAGGTGCCACTAAGATGTACCGTGATCTCGCGGGAAGTCTTTTGGTGGAATGGCATGAAGAGGGATATATCAAACTTTGTGGCTAAGTGCCCAAATTGTCAGAAAGTGAGGCATTGTATAGACGTAGATGTAGATCTCATGTTGGTTGGTTTGAAGTAGGTGAAGCAGCCTTGATAGGGCCAGATTCGGTTCTTGATGCTATGGAGAAAGTACAACTCATTAGAGATAGACTTAAGACAGCCCAGAGTCGCCATAAGTCGTATGCAGATGTAAGGAGAAGGGAACTAGAGTTCCAAGTAGATGATTGGGTCTTCCTGAAGTAGTCACCTATGAAGGGGGTGATGAGATTTGGCAAGAAAGGGAAGCTCAGTCCCATTATGTAGGCCGTTACCGGATCTTGAAAAGGATTGGTAAAGTGTCTTATGAGTTAGAGTTGCCAGCAGATCTAGCAGCAGTGCATCAAGTCTTCCACGTTTCACTATTGAAGAACTGTGTGGGTGATCTAATATCTGTAGTGCCATTAGAGAGTGTGGCTGTAAAAAAGATAGTCTTTGTTGTGGGGATGTATAAGTTAAGATTCTTGATCATTAGGTTAGAAGGTTGAGAAACAAAGAAGTCGCTTCAGTCAAGGTTTTGTGGAGGAGTCCGTCCGTAGAGTGAGCTACTTGGGAAGCAGAAGCATCCATGAAGTCCAAGTATCCTCACCTTTTTCCTTCCGATTCCACTCCAGCTTGAGGTAATAGTTCCTCTTCAGTTTTTCAGTCATTCATGCGTAAAAGCAGTCTTAGTATCATGTTCCTTCAGTGTCCGTACTTGCATTTTCAGCGTATTTGCATGTTTTTGGAACTTGGTTCAGTCAGAAATCAGTTTCTAATATTTAGTGGTAGGGTTTCAGCTCATCCCCTCCATTTCAGCTAGTTTAGTCTTCATTCGAGGACGAATGATCCCAAGGGGGAGATATTGTAACATCTAAAAAACCAGAACCAGAAAAAAATTACAGAAACTTACCCGAAGCAGTAAACCACGACAGGGTTCACAGACTATGATAGGGTCCACAGTCCATCGACCTGCCCGTGCTCATGACTTGGATTCCACCAGGCCCAGACATCATACCATGGGACCATTCACGTGTCGTGGTCTTGATGACGGACCGTGGTGGCATCTGTATAGTAGAGGTAGTAGACCTCTAACCAGCCTCTTAGACCTCCATACCCAAGTGAAGACCACGAGGGCCTTCACGGTCTGTGGTCCCTCACACGGTTCGTGGAGTGGTCCATGAAGGCTATCCAGTAGGCCCCCAGACCTGACCCTCCAGACCTCAGCCAAAGTGAGGACCACGGAGACCTTCACGGTTTGTGGTCCTCCACACGGGCAGTGGTAGGGGCTTGTGTATCAGACCTCAGACCACGACTATCTTCACGATCTGTGGTCCCTTTCACGGTCCGTGGAAGTGGCCATGGTTAGCCCCATCTGCAATTTAAGTCAGGGGTCTTTTGGTCTTATCCTATTTCGTTAGACCCCTAAACTACGTCGTTTTAACCCTAAACTGCGTGGTTTTGATTTGTTTTAGCCTAGAAACATAACTAGAATTTACCTAACTCAGATCATTCATCAAAAACTTAGAAGATTAAAGTGTAAAGAGGAGAAAAGGTCAAGCAACCCTAGTTCAAAAACGCAACAAGATTCCATTAATTCCAGCCTTGAAATCGAAAGATTTCTCCGTGGAATTCGTCACCAGGTACGTGGGATTTCACTTGTGGGTTCCTTTCACCCATTAGGTTCCTAGATTTCATTCAAATTCTTGATTCCCTTATCATGATTAGACCTACGGTTTTTAGAAATCTAACAGATCATCATGAATTAGTTAATTTAATGTTCCAAATCGGATTATCATGTTATTACGTGGTTTCTTGCATGAATTTCAAAACCCCATCTATGTATTTCTTTAATTCTTGAATTACACATACTAGGCAAGATATTTCAGTCATTTCAGATACACATACCTTAGTTTTGAATGCGTCATTATCAGTATATAAATGTGCATTCTCCGTTTGCATGTTAGTTCGAGCTATCCAGTACATTACAGAAACTCAGTCATAATGTGTTAATCAACTTAATCTATTAGGAGTAGCATACTACTGAGTTGGACTAGGGTTAGTCACCCATATAGTCCTAGAGCTACGAGCCACAAAGGTTGTAAGTCCCCTCTGTGGGCATCATTTTAGTGATCACGCCAGTATTCCTCTATACCTCTGGCATGGTATATTTGGTCCTTATGATGGGGCGTATACATCGGACTCCACATTTAGCTCATGTGGTTTTATTATCAGTTATTAATAACTCCCACAGTTCAGTTAGACTCCATTGCATTGACCACATTTCAGTACAGTCAGTATTCAATCTCAGCAGTTAACCCATTATTTAGTATCTATATCATGTTCATATTATACTTTTGCTTATTTTCTTGTTCCGTTATATGTTTATTTTAGTTTTACTCTATCCTGCATGGTCAGTACCTTTTAAGTGCTGACGCATACTCTACGCTACATCTTCTTCTGATGTAGGTTCAGGTTCTCAGCATCCCGATCCCGCTTAGATCAGTTCCTGATCTCCTGTTCAACAGCATCAATGGGGAGTCCTCATTATTCGAGGACAATAGTCATGTTATCTTTAGGTTTTCATTCTTTTAGTTTCAGTTTTGCTAGATCTAGTTGGGGTATGTCTCAACATTTCTAGTCAGTTTAGAGGCTCATTTCAGGCATAGTTAGATTCATCTTAGTATTTGGGTTTGATATTTCTCTTCTATTAAACTCTCAGATTCCATATATTTAGTTTTAGTATATGGGTATTCCCCATCACTTCAGATTTACTTATGATTAGGTTCCACATCAGTCATTATTATTCTTAGTATGCTTATGTCATGCCAGCAGGGTTAGGTTGGGGTCACTTGTGATCCTAGGTCCCGTGTCCGCGTCTCGGGGGTAGGTCGGGGCGTGACAGGAAGCTACCTATGGATGAAAACCACCATACCACAATCACAAAGCCCTGTGAATTTGATGTGAAGAACCTTGCTTCTTGAACCCTAGCTTTTACTTTTTTTGTCTTATTCTTTGAGTTTTCTTGAGAGCATTTTTGGTGAGGATGAACTTTTGTGAATTAATTTGGGTTTTAGAAATAATGAGTTGAAATGTCTTAATTTATGGTTTTAAATTCTTATATTGGTGGTCTAAATTAGTCTAAAACGACATCACTTAATAATAATTAAAATCAAAAAACCCCAAAGTTCCCCTAAACTTAACCCCTAAAACTGCCCCCAGGTCACCATCCATGAGACCACATTGATGGGCCGTGGATGGAATCACGGACCATCGTGGTCAAGCATGGTTTTGTTACTAGGAGTTGTCAATCTAGGACTTGAACCACGACTGTCCAACCATGGAGTGTGGACACACCCATGGTGCGTTGGTGCTGTCGTGGTTCACTATTTTTGGGAAGTTCCCAGGGTGTCCTCCTTAAGGGCCCATGGTTGGTATAGGAGGGGTTGTACCTTGACGTTCTAACATGAAATCCTTTATTTTAAGTACGGGGAGTTACATTCATGACTCTAACTCTCATGTTAAGCTCTTGTTTAGCATGCTAATTTTCGGAGTGTTGTAGAGGGGCATAGGCTCTGCATTGTCATGTTCAAACAAGCTCTGGAACATGAAATTCAAATTTTTTCATTTTACGTTTGCTATAGTCCATAGATTTTGGATGATATGTTATCCCAATGTATTTTTGGATGATATTTGTTATGGGAATCCATGACGACCTTACTAATTGTGTTTGTTCGTCAAGAGGGGCATAGGTCTGCATTTTCAAGTTCAAACGAGGCCCGAAATGGGAAATACCAAAATTCTCGTTTTACGTGTTCTATAATCCATTAATTTTGGGTTATACGACGTGTTTTTAGCCAAAATATTTTGTGGACGTCAATGATGACCTTATGAATGGCGTGGGTTGGTTCGGAGTGGCATATGTCTGCATTTTAAAGTTCAAACGAGACGCCGCAATGGGAAATATAGATTTTTCCATTTGTCGTGTGTTATAATTCATTGATTTTGGGTGATATGTGCATCTAATGTTGTTTTGGCCAAATATTTTTCAGGGCATCTGTGAAGACCTATATAGTGGAGTTTGGAGCCACCTAATTCATTACAGGTTAAAAGATATAGTAGTATATATTGTTTTCATTTAGGAAAGGCAATCATTGATTACATTATTTGTTAGGTAGTTTTTCTGCCAATTTTTTTGGTGGGTGTCTGTAACGACCTATTTCACTTGTGCTGCATTAATTGGGACAAACAATGTAACATATATGTTATTTCAAAATTATGAATACTATAAATCACAATAATTAACAATTAAAAAACATATTAAAATGTGGTGACTTTGAAAATTTAGCATGTCACACAAATTAAGACAGAGAGAGTAACATATATTTTCTTTAAAATTATGGTAATAGTCCTATAAATCAAAATAATAAACAACATAAAACATTTTAAAGTTGTGTAAAAATTTAATGAACTCTCTTTATTTCGTTTGTAACATATAAATTGAAACAAATAAAAAAACATATATTGATCTTGTGCTTGAACGATCCATTGTATCTGGTGTGTGTGTGTGTGTGTGTGTATCGGAAAAGTCACAACTCATCGAAAAAGTCACAACCTAAGTTAGAGATATTATAGTAATTTAACATTCAATTTAGGAGTTCATGCTTTTAAGGTAATATATATATATATAGCAGAGGTTTGCATTTTCATGAACATATGCATAGTATAGCAAGATATGATTTCTGAACAAGCCCATTATAATTTAAAGGTAAATGATTTACGTTTTGTCTATTCAAGTTATATCATCTAATTTTTCTCTAGTTCTAAATGTACATGATTTACATTTTTCCATTCTAGCACATAACTTCATATTGAAGTAGAGTACATAAGATCCTAAAAATATTACTAAAATTGTCCATATAATTCAAAAAAGGAAAAAATATAAATGTGCCTTCTCTAAATCAAATAAAGTTTTAAGAATATAATTAAAAATATCCTATCTTTAAAGCGGGGTAATCTATTAAAGTAAAAATAGAAGATGCTTGAATGGAAAATATGTAACTCATGTACCTTCAAAATTGGAAAAAAAATAAAAAAATGTAACTTGAATGGAAAAAAACGCAACTCATGTACCTTTAAAATTGGAGTCAAAATATATTTTAAGGATTGTAAATCTCTAAGAAAAATACGTAATAAGAATTTCATTTATATACTTAACTTAACCACAAAATAAAAACTAATATCATCACCTATAAAGTGCACAAATTTCTTCACAAAGTTTCTCAAACCTATTATGTGTAGCCAACTTCATTCACCAAACACTTTTTAAATGGCACAAATTAAGATTATGCACCGACATAAGACTCAAATGAAGGTGATAATATCTAAAGCAAAACACTTTGTTGCTTTCAAAAAGCTATGGGCAAGTGTTGTCAAGGAAGCACACGAACTTTCTATTACAACAGGAGAACATGTTGCTATTGTCGCTTATTCCCTGGGTGGCATACCATATGTTTATGATTCCTCCAACATCTTTGACACAATATATAAGTTCCTCAATGATGCGAAGGCTTCTGCAGTCACAGAAGGTCATTGATTCTATTGCCTTCAAAGAAGGATTTATGTTTTTTTTTTATCTTTAGTGAAGTCAGTTTGTTTTAGTTTATGAGTCTTCTTTTGGGTCGACTGTTGTCCATTGATTTTTATTAGTTTAATAATTTATTGTCGCGTCTTTAGTACTCCATGATCTTAAACTATGAAGTATAAGGTCTTATGGTGTATTTTCTATTCTATCTTATATTTTTAAAAAGAGTAAATTCTTCTCTGTTAAAAAATGTGATGTCATCTCGTGAAATATATGTTTATGCATTAATCGATTATATTACTCATCTAAATAATTGGGCTAAAAAATTGTGTGAAAACTCTACAAAGTAGCAAATTCTCTATTGATTAAAAGAAATAAAAAGGAAAAATTGTATATATGGGCCATAAAACTCAATAGAGAATCTGCAGATTCTCTAAATCATGTACTGTATTTGAGTTTTATGGCCCATATATATAGTTTTTCCTTTTTTATTTCTTTTAATCAATAGAGAATTTGATGCGTCATAGAGTTTTCACAAAATTTGTAGCCCAATTATTTAGAAGAGTAATATAATCAATTAATGCATAAAAAATATTTCACGAGTTGACATCACATTCTTTAACAGAGAAGAATTTACTTTTTTAAAATATAAGGGAGAATAGAAAATACACCATAAGACCTTATACTTCATAGTTTAAGATCATGGAGTACTAAATACGGGACAACAAATTATTAAACTAATAAATATCAAAGGACAACAATCGACCTAAAAGAAGACTCACAAACTGACTTCACTAAAGATTAAAAAAAAAAGATAAATCCCTCTCTAAAGGCAATGAAATCAATGACCACCTTTGACTACAGAAACCTTCGCATCATTGAGGAACTTATCTATTGTGTCAAAGCAATTCGAGGAATCACAAACATATACTATGCCACCCTTGGAATAAGCGACAATAGAAACATGTTCCCTTCTTGTAATAGAAAGTTCGTGTGCTTCCTTGATATAATTTACCCATAGCTCTTTGAAAGTTACAAAGCATTTTGCTTTATATATATTATCACCTTCTATTGAGTCTTCGTCGGTGCATAATCTTAATTTGTGCCATTACAAAAGTGTTTGGTGAATGAAGATGGCTTGACATAATAGGTTTGCGAAACTTTGTGAAGAAATTTTCGCACTTTATAGGTGATGATATTTTTTTTTATTTCATGGTTAAGTTTAGTATATAAATAAATTTCTTATTATGTATTTTTTTTAGAGATTTACAATCCTTAAAATATATTTTGACTCCAATTTTAAAGGTACATGAGCTACGTTTTTTCCATTCAAGTTACATTTTTAATTTTTTTCCAATTTTAAAGGTACATGAGTTACATTTTTTCCATTCAAGTATCTTCTAATTTTCCTTTTATAAATTACTCTGCTTTAAAGATAGTATATTTTTAATTATATTCTTAAAACTTTATTCGATTTAGAGTAGGCACATTCATAATTTTTTTATTTTTGAATTATATGGACAATTTTAGTAATATTTGTAGGATTTTATGTCCTCTAATTCAATATGAAGTGATGTGCTAGAATGGAATTTTTTTAAATCATGTACATTTAGAACTAGAGGAAAATTTGATGATAAAACTTGGATGGAAAAAAACATAAGTCATTTACCTTAAAAGGCGTGTGTTGATTTAGAGGGGCAAACATCAGCATTTTAAAATTTAAATGAGGCACAAACTAAAAAATACCGATTTTTCCATTTTTTTCGTGTATATAAGCATATGGATCTGGCACCTTGGACCACCCAAAATATTTTTCTGAAAAAACTTTATGAGTGTTATCCCGCCGTTTATTTGTCTAATTTTTTTTGTGGGTGACCATGAAAACCTTATTAATGATGTGACTTGGTTCGGAGTGGAAAACGTTTGTATTTTCAAGTTCAAACGGGGCCTAGAATGGAAAATACTAAATTTCCCATTTTACATGTGCTATAGTCCATGGATTTTGGGTTATATGTGATCCCAACGTAGTTTCAGAAAAATTGTTGATGGGTGTCAGTGACGACCTGATTAATGGTGTGGGTTGGTCCGGAGGAAATTTTTTCTATATTTTCAAGTTCAAACAAAGCCTAGAACGGAAAAAACCAAATTCTTGTTTTTTTTGCAATAAACTATAAGTATTATTACCACCAACAAAACAAACTTCATTACAAGTAATACACTGCCTCAGCAAACCACTAATTCTCAATTACTTCCTACCTCTCCACCTATACCCATAAAGTTCTAATTACATAAATTGTCTATGAAGGATATACAGTTATGTGCCTATTTGGATCCTCTAAGCATTGCAATCCTCTAAATAATAGTAATCTATACTTGCGGAAGTATAAAACTTCTATACGGGTGTTGCTCTTTAAAAATTCTCCAATTCCTGGCTTGACAAATGAGGTATATCATGGCCCTTTATATTGAAGCTACCACTACCTGCTTGAATTTGCTCCAATGTCTCTGTTTAATCCAGTTCAAACACTCCACATTACCACAACATGGAAAATCCCACTCCAATTAGTTACTTCCTCTCTTAGTGTAGATGTCCAGTCACATGTACAAAATAAATGTTCTACATCTTCATAGCATTGTTGATCACATAACACATAGCCAACACTATCTACTGGTATGACCATATCATGCATTCTCCCTTTGGTTATTAGTTTCTGATATGTTGCAAGACAAATCAAAAATCTATACTTAGGTACCATTAGTTTTGTCCACACTAAGTCTGCATTTCCAAAACTAGATCCCTCTCCGAGAAATGTCATACAACTTTGACTCATCGAGTATCCTCCATCAAATGTCAAAGTGTATCTATCTTGTTGATACCAATTTACATACCTAGTTTCAGTTTATTTAGGGCCTTTCAGTACCAGCTACTATCATTTGGTGGTGTATGTACCCAGAAATATTCATCAGTTTTTAGATAGATTTGATGTACCCACTTAACTAGAAGAGCTTCTTTCTGAGTTATGAGTACCCAAATTAGTTTCCCCACAAAAACATGGTTCCATACCTTGCAACTTTTTATATTCAAACCCCCCCCCCCTCCCCATTTTCTTAGTTTGACATACTATATTCCATGCTACCAATGATACTTTCCTTTTCTCTTTTGTGCTACCCCATAAGAAATCTCTACATTTTCTATCCACCTCCTTAACCACACTTTGAAAGAAGGATAAATACTGAAGCCTAATATTTGTGCAATGCAAATAGGATAGAGACTATAACATGTAGTTTCCATGCATAAGAGAGGTGTTTGAAGGATGCATTCCTTATGATGTTTGTGATCTTCAAACGTAATTGATGAAAATCTAGTTTGTTCCACTTTTTGGGGGATAAAGCCAAGCATAAATATTTGATAGGGAGTGAACCTTGATAGGGAGAGAATCTGCAGATTCTCTAAATCATTTACTGTATTTAAGTTTTATGGCCCATATATATAGTTTTTCCATTTTTATTTCTTCTAATCAATAGAGAATCTGCTGCTTCATAGAGTTTTCACAAGATTTTGTAGCCCAATTATTTAGAAGAGTAATATAATCGATTAATGCATAAACAAATATTTCATGAGTTGATATCACATTCTTTAACAGAGAAGAATTAACTTTTTTTAAAATATAAGGGAGAATAGAAAATACACCATAAGACCTTATACTTCATAGTTTAAGATCACAGAGTACTAAATACGGGACAACAAATTATTAAACTAATAAAAATCAAAGGACAACAGTCAACCCAAAAGAAGACTCATAAACAGAAACAAACTAACTTCACTAAAGATAAAAAAAGAAGAAGATAAATCCCTCTCTAAAGGCAATCAAATCAATGACCCCCTTTGACTACAGAAACCTTCGCATCATTGAGGAACTTATCTATTGTGTCAAAGCAATTGGAGGAATCATAAACATATGTTATGCCACCCTTGGAATAAGCGACAATAGAAACATGTTCTCCTGTTGTAATAGAAAGTTCGTGTGCTTCCTTGATATCATTTGCCCATAGCTTTTTGAAAGTTACAAAGCGTTTTGCATTATATATATTATCACCTTCTATTGAGTTTTCTGTCGGTGCATAATCTTAAATTGTGTCATTACAAATGTGTTTGGTGAATGAAGATGGCTTGACATAATAGGTTTGAGAAACTTTGTGAAGAAATTTGCACACTTTATAGGTGATGATATTTGTTTTTTTTTCGTGGTTAAGTTTAGTATATAAATAAATTTCTTATTATGTATTTTTGTTTAGAGATTTACAATCCTTAAAATATATTTTGACTGCAATTTTAAAGGTACATGAGTTACGTTTTTTCCATTCAAGTATCTTCTAATTTTCCTTTTATAGATTACTCTGGTTTGAAAATAAGATATTAATTATATTCTTAAAACTTTATTCGATTTAGAGTAGGCACATTCATAATTTTTCCATTTTTGATATATATGGACAATTTTAGTAATATTTGTAGTATTTTATGTCCTCTAATTCAATATGAAGTGATGTGGTAGAATGGAATTTTTTTAAATAATGTACATTTAGAACTAGAGGAAAATTTGATGCTATAACTTGGATGGAAAAAAACGTAAGTCATTTTCCTTTAAAAGGTGTGTGTTGGTTTGGAGGGGCAAACGTCAACATTTCAAAATTTAAACGAGGCACAAATCGGAAAATACCGATTTTTGCATTTTTTTCATGTATATTAGTACATGGATCTAACACCTTGGACCACCCAAAATATTTTTCTGAAAAAACTTTATGAGTGTTATCCCACCGTTTATTTGTCAAAATATTTTTGTCGGTGACCGTGAAAACCCTATTAATGGTGTGACTTGGTTCGGAGTGGAAAATGTTTGTATTTTCAAGTTCAAATGGGGCCTAGAACAGGAAATACTAAATTTCCCATTTTACATGTGCTATAGTCCATGGATTTTGGGTTATATGTGATCCTAACGTAGTTTCGGACAAATTGTTGATGGGCGTCGGTGACGACCTTATTAATGGTGTGGGTTGGTCCAGAGGAATTTTTTTTTATATTTTCAAGTTCAAACAAAGCCTAGAATGGAAAAAACCAAATTCTTTTTTTTTTGGCAGTAAACTAAAAGTATTATTACCACCAACAAAACAAACTTCATTACAAGTAATACACAGCCTCAAACAAACCACAAATTCTCAACTACTTCCTACCTCTCCACTTATACCGCTATCTGCTTGAATTTGCTCCAACGTCTCTGTTTAATCCAGTTCAAACACTCCGCATTACCATAACATGGAAACTCCCACTCCAATTAGTTACTTTCTCCCTTAGTGTAGGTGTGCAGTCATATGTACAAAATAAATGTTCTACACATTCATAGCACTGTTGATCACATAACACACAACCAACACTATCTACTGGTATGACCATATCATGCATTCTCACTTTCGTCATTAGTTTCTAATATGTTGCAAGCCAAATCAAAAATATATGCTTAGGTACCATTAGTTTTGTCCACACTAAGTCTGCATTTCCAAAACTAGATCCATCTCCGAGCAATGTCATACAACTCCGACTCATCGAGTATCCTCCATCAAATGTCAAAGTGTATCTATCTTGTTGATACCAATTTGCGTACCTAGTTTCAGTTTATTTAGGGCCTTCGAGTACCAGCTACTATCATTTGGTTGTGTATGTACCCAGAAATATTCATCAGTTCTTAGATAGATTCCTTGTACCCACTTAACCCGAAGAGCTTCTTTCTGAGTTATGAGTACCAAAAATAGTTCCCCCACTACAACATGGTTCCATATCTTGCAACTTTTTATCTTCACACCTCCCCCCCCCCCCCCCCATTTTCTTAATTTGACAAACTCTATTCCATGCTACCAATGCTACTTTCCTTTTCTCTTTTGTGCTACCCCGTAAGAAATCTCTACCTCCTTAACCACACTTTTATGAAGGATAAATACTGAAGCCTAATAATTGTGCCTTGCAAATAGGATAGAGAATATAACATGTAGTTTCCATGCATAAGAGAGGTGTTTGAATGATGCATTCCTTATCATGTTTGTGATCTTCAGCTGTAATTGATGAAAATCTAGCTTGTTCTACTTTTTGGGGGCTAAAGCCAAGCCCAAATATTTGATAGGGAGTGACCCTTGTGTAAATCAGTGATCGCCAACAACATTTCCTTCATAGTTTCATCTACTCCAGCCACAAATATGCTAGATTTGTCTATATTTGCTGACTTGTTTTTGCATTATTTTTTTATGGACGTCAGTGACGACATTATAATGGTGTGTGTTGGTCCGAAGGGACAAAAGGCTGCATTTTCAAGTTCAAACGGGGCCCAGAATGATAAATACTAAATTTCCCTTCTTACATGTGCTATAGTCCATGGATATTGGGTGATATGTGATCATGAAATGTTTTTGGCTGAATTTTTTTCTCGGCATTCGTGACAAACTTATTAACAACTTGGGTTTATCCGGAGGGGCAATCGTCTACATTGTCAAGTTCAAATGAGGCACGAACGGAAATTACCAAATTTCCTATATTACGTGTGCAATTGTACATGGATTTTGTGTCATATGTGATCTCGGTGTATTTTTGGCCTAAATTTTTTGTGGGTGTGCATGAAGACCTTTTTAATAGCATGCATTGGCACGGAGGGGCAAATTTCTGCATTTTCAAGTTCAAACGAGGTCTATTAATTTTTGGTGATATCTCATCCTGTTGATTTTTGGACGAAATATTTTTTGGGAGTCCATGACAACCTTCATAATGGTGTGTGCTTGTTCGGAGGGTCAAACATCTGCATTTTCAAGTTCAAACAATGCCATGAACAGGAAATACCAAATTTCCCATTTTACTTGTGCTATAGTCCATAGATTTTAGGTGATATGTGATCTCGATGTATTTTTGGCTGAAACTTTTTTGGGCTTTTGTGATGACCTTATCAATAGCATGGATTTTTCCGAAGGGGAAAATGTCTGCATTTTAAATTTCAAATAAGGCGCAGAATAGGAAATACCAAATTTTCTGTTTTACATGTGTTATAGCTCTTGGATTTTGGATGATATGTGATCCCCGATGTATTTTTGGCTGAAAGTTTTTGTGCGCATCGATGACGACATTACTAATGGCGTATGTTGATCAAGTGGGGAAAACTTCCGTATTTTCAAGTTTAAATGATGCTCAGAACGGAAAATACCAAATTTCTCGTTCTACTTGTGCTATAGTCCATGTATTTTATGTGATATGTGATCTCGATGTGTTTTTGGCCAAAAATTATTGTTGGCATCCGTGATGACCTTATTTATGGCGTGGGATGGTCCAGAGGGAAATAAGTGTGCATTTTTAAGTTCAAATGAGGCCTGAAATGGGAAATACCAAATTTCTTGTTTAACGTGTGCAATAGTCCATTTTTATTTGGGTGATATGTGATCCTAACGTGGTTGTAACACCCCAAAACTTTTTAAGTTAAGACTCAAACCATTATTAGTTTGTGAATAAGATTTTGCTTAGTACTTTTAAATTTTCGTAAGTGTTAAGGTCACTAGATGTAACACCTCGAGTTTCAAAAAGAGCTAAAGAGAAATTTGTTCAAGCCACCCTTTGGTTCGTAAGTTTTGGGTCAACTTCAAATGACCATATCTTTTAGCACATAAAGAGTTATGTGAACCATGAACTATCAAATTGAAGATCTTTGAGTCCTCTTTCCAACGCCACTAAGTTTGCAAAATTTCGAGCTCGAATGAAGGAGTTATGTTTTTGAGTGCAACCACTCTAGTTAAGGCTTTTCATCCGTTTTAGGAAAGGGTATTTTGGTATTTTCCTTTTGGGAAAAAGGACAAATATACCCCTGAACTATTGTAAATGGTACACAAATACCCTCTATCATACTTTACAGACATTGATACCCCTTCCGTCCAAAAATTAGAGAATATTTGCCCTTCACTCTAATGGAAGAATAATTAGGGACACATGGCACAATCCTACGGTTCAACTCAGTTTGACCAATTAAGTAACCTAAAATTCAAATATCCGCCCAACGACCCATTTAACCCACCTGATACACCCATTACTCACAGTAATACTAACCTATCTAAAAACCTATAATTTTGGCTTAATCCTTCATTTCTTCATACAATTTTGTTACTATTCAATGTAAACGATTTAGCACAAGTCATACTCCTAAAACAAACAAACTGTAACAATGGAGAATGAGTAAAAACTGCAAACGGAAGGGAAAGGGGAAGAAGAAAAATGAAAAACCCATCAAAAAAGGATGGATTTGATATCATCACTAGAGAAATGTAAAAGTAATTAGTTTGCATATTCAAACTCCCAATTCAGATACATTTCTTCGCTTTCTTTGTTGGAGACTTAGTAGTTTTCGGCTTCTTCACAATTTTCTTTGTCGGAGGGTTCTTCACTTTAGCAACTGCAGCTTTCTTCACCAGAGTATTCTTTGGTTTAGTTGGAGCAGTAACCGTCTTCTTCACTTTCTTTGCTGGTGTTGCAGCTGATAGTTTAGATTTCTTCACTACAACCTTCTTCTGTGGGGTAGTTGCTTTCAGCTTTGCGGCAATAACGACGGTGGATGAGGAGGTGGATTTCTTCTTTGTTGCTGGTTCCGATGCATTCTTTCGCTTCATGACGGCGGCGGTTTTCAAATAGGTTAGTATTAGTGTGAGTAATGGATGTATCAGGGGGGTTAAACAGGTCATTGGGCGAGTATATGAATTTTGAGTTAATTAATTGATCAAACCAGGTTGAGCCTTAGGATTGCGCCACGTGTCTCTAATTATTCTTCCGTTAGAGTAAAGGGCAAACATGTGCTGATTTTTGGACGGAAGGGGTATCATTGTCCGAAAAGTATGACGAAGGGTATTTGTGTACCATTAACGATAGTTCGGGGGTATATTTGTCCTTTTCCTTTTTCTTTTTTCCACTTGTCTTAGCACGTTTTTTCTAGACCCAAATTAAGGGTATAATCAGATTCCAATCACCCATGCACATTCAAAACACATAGGGTTTTTAGAGCAAGCTTTGAAAAGGAGAAAAATGAGGTTTTCAAGCGTTCTTCAAGATTCGTTGATTTTAGCCAAGAACATAGTTCTTTCCAGATACGTGAGGCTTCCCATAGTGAAGCACTTATTCGTCTTTATGATAACCATGTAATTCTTTAATTAATTCATTCATGAAGTTGTTTATGTGAAGATTCTTGAGTAGTTCTTGAGTTTTAGCCCCATTATTTATCAATGGAGGTTTTGAGTTCTTTAGGTGAGGGTCTTGCGAATGAGTGGTGTTTCTTGATAGATTTTGAGTGAGATCTTGATCACTTTGTGTTCAGATTAAGAATACAAAAGAATTTGGAAGAAATCAATCGATTCTAGACAAGTTAGGACCCAAAACTTAACAAGAAAATTCATCGGATTTCTGGGTCAAGGCTGGGGCAATGCACCCCCATAGCGCCATGAGGATTGGGGTAATGCGCCAGCAGTGCGCTTCAAAACAGACCCGGGACTTTAGGAGCTGGCACGACGCTCCCCCAGTACGCTAGAGTCATCCACCCTTTTTCTTCTCTGTTCTTTGTCCGTATGTGTTCCTTTGAATCGTGTCTTCATTCTTTACTTGATATTAAATCTTAAAGTCTTCATTAATCATTGAAAGATCCCACATATCCTAATCATATCTCCTAAATTACATTTCAAATTAAAGAGAGACTAAGAGGGAAGTTCAAGAGGGTCCTTTTAGTCAAATTTGAGAATTCTTTGAAATCAACCATAGTTTTGAACTATGTCTTTAGGAAGTAAGTATAAGAATTAGAAGAGTTGTACTCGTGAGTTCTATATTGTCATTGAGATCCTTGAGTTGAGTCGTTCATGCCCATAATTTTGCATGAACTCTATGAATTGAGTATCCATGAGACGAGTAATATCGTTGAGTTATGAGTTCCAATTTCATGAGTTCTTGAGTTCGGACTACTGAGTCTCCATATTGCTATTAAGATCCTTGAGTTGAGTCATTTATGTCCATAATTCTGCATGAACCCTATGAATTAATTTATAAGTCTAAAGAGTCCTTCAAAGTCAATCATTGTGTTTCAAACTAAGTGTTGAGAAAAAGTTTAAAGGTTCTATTTCATAAAAACTTAAGAGTTACAAATGTTATTTATATATATGTACCTATGTTGATTATTGGACTTGAAATATAAGATCACACGTGCATGTTTTCAAGAATGTAAACACGTCAAACGTTTTGAAAAGTATTTCAATTACGTAACAAGTCCATTCTTTGTAATGGGTGAATTGAACATAAAGTTATATTACCTGTTTTGGGAGTAGTATCAAGACCAAATTGAGTTACAGTCTTTTATGATTCGAAAGTCCCATAAAACTACGTAGCTAACGTAGGATAGGATAGCGTTGATTTTTCATACGAATCATCACTTCCTCTAAGAAGGCCAATTAGATAGATCCATAGTCAAGATATCATCATATACCCCGACAAAGTATAGGATGGACCTGACAATGTGAAGTGAAACGTTGTATCATTGCTAGGCTCATGGTAATGGTTGTCGATTAGAGAAACTCCCCACAAGTAAAGTATATTATTTTCATGTTGCTTTCATTGTATTTTATACTGAAACACTTAATTGGTTTCATGTCATATTCATGTATTGATCCAGCTATGTTGCTTTGAATCATTGAAGCCAGTAAGTTGTTTACTGTTGCCTTATCACTTACCAGTACATTCAATGTACAGACGTCATTCGACCTTCATCATTTTATGATGCATATACAGGTGTTCAGCAAGCATTTCGTTGAGGTCATGTGACATTCCAGTAAGATTTGGTGAGCCTTCTTATATTTTGGAGGACTTCACCTTTACCTTACAGTTAGTAGTATTGGAGGTGTCGTGGGTCTTGTCCCGACATCTATCTTACATTGTTAGAGGCTTCATAGAAAGATTGAATTAGTTGTTTCCATTTTTTTATCAAGATGTCTTATTTAACTTATGACACATGTTAAGTATTTTTGCAAGATAGTATTTTTAAAACTTTCTTCAATGTCTATCTGTTCATCAATTTTAAGCTTTCGCGTATTGTTTAGTGTCATAAAAGTCATGTAGCCAGACCAAGGGTTCGTTTGGGGATCAGAAATTGTTCTTGAGCACCAATTACGTCTAGGGTGTAGGCTCGAACCGTGACAGTGGTTTTGAGCAAACATTTTTGTGGGAGTCTGCGACGACCTTATTAATGATGTGCATTTTTCGAAGGGGCATACGTCCGCATTTTCAAGCTCAAACAAGGTGTAGATTGGGAAATACCAAATTTCCTTGTTTACGTGTGCTAGTCCATGAATTTTGGGTAATATGTGATCTCGATGTTCTTTTGGCCAAAAAAATTTGTGGGCTTTTCTGCGACCTTATAAATAGGGTTGATTGGTTCGAAGGGGTACACATCTGCATTTTAAAGTTCAAATGAGGTGCCGCAATGTGAAATGTAGATTTTTCTATTTTTCATGTGTTATAATCCATAGATTATGGGTGACATATGCGCCCAAAGGTTTTGTTTGGAATTTTTTGTGGGCATTTGTGACGATTTATTTAATGGGGCTCATCAGTTCGTAGCCACCTTATTTATTATGTACTAAGTGATATGGTAGTATATGTTGTTTCCCTTTAAGAGAGGCAGTCATTGATTACATTATTTATTAGGTAATGTTTTGGCCGAATTTTTTTGTGGCCATCCATGACGTTCTATTTAATGGTGTGTTTTGGTTTAGTAAGGCAAACATGTACATTTTAAAGTTCAAACCGGGCTCAAAAAGGGAAATATATTTTTTCTTTCATTTTTGGTGTATTATAATCTATTTATTTAAATTGATGATACGTTCAACAGTTTTTTGGGTGAAATTTTTTGTGAGCATCCCTGACGACCACTTAAATGGCGTGCGTTGGTTTGGAGGGGTAAACGTCAGTAATTTCAAGTTCAAACGAGGCCCGAAGCAAGAAATATAGATTTTTCCATTTTTTGTGTATATTACATGGATCTGGCACTTGGACCACCTAAAATTATTTTCTGAAAAAACATTATGAGTGTGATCCCAAAGTGTTTTTGGTTTAAATATTTTGTGGGCATTCGTAACAACCTTATTAATTGTGTGCATTGGTCCGTAAGGGAAAAAATATGCATTTTCAAGTTCAAATGAGGCCCCGGATGGGAAATACCAAATTTCCCATTTTCCGTGTCCTATAATCCATATAATTTAGGTGATATGTAATCCTGATGTGATTTTTTCCAAATTTTTTGTAGGATTCTGTGATGACCTTATCAATGGTGTAGGCTGGTCTTTAGGGGAAAACATCTGCATTTTCAAGTTTAAATAAGGCCCAGAACATGAAATATCAAAGTTCCCATTTTACACGTGCTAGTCCATGAATTTTGGGTGATATGTCATCCTAATATATTTTTGGCTGAAGTTTCTTGTGGGCGTCTGTGATGACCTTATTAATAGAATGCATTGTTACATCGGGGCAAATGCTCGCTTTTTCAAGTTCAAACAAGGCCCAGAATGGGAAATATGAAATTTCCCATTTTACGTGTGATATAGTCCATAGTTTTGGGAGATATGTGATCCCGATGCATTTTTGGCCAAATTTTTTTATGGGTGTCCATGAAGAGCTTAATAATGGCGTGTGTTGGTCCAGAGGGGAAAATGTTTGCATTTTCAAGTTCAACAAGGCCCAAAATGGGAAATACCAAATTTCCCGTTTGACATGCTCTATAGTCCATGGATTTTGAGTGATATGATAAACTAACATGTTTTTGGCTGAAAAGTTTTGTGAGCGTCCATGACGAACTTATTGGGTTAGTCTAGAGGGGAAAACGTCTGCATTTTTAAGTTCAAACAAGTCCCAGAACAGGATATGTGATCCCGACGTGTTTTTGGCTGAAATATTTTGTGGGCATCCATGACGATATTATAAATGGTGTGAGCTGGTCTGGAGGAGCAAACGTCTATATTTTAAAGTTCAAATGAGGCCCGCAATAGGAAATGCCAAATTTAACATTGCTTGTTTCGATTGAACCTTGTGAGCACTTTCATGTTGATTCTCAAGGAGCACTACTTATAGAAATCCATGTTGACCTAATTGATCTCGTTTTTTAATTGAAGACAAGCAAAAGTTTAAGTTGGGGGTGTTGATGAGTCAGGAATTTTGACTCATTTAGAGCTTGTTATTTAATGAATTAGTGTACTCAATGCATATTTTGTGTTCACAATTGATGTTATATTATTTATGTGAAGCCATGAAAGTTTAAGAACAAGGAAAGGACATTACATTGTGAAAAGAAGCGAAAAGTTGGAAAAGCTTAAGAAAAAGAAGGTTGTAGCTCGCAAAAGACACTTGGTGATTTGCTGATGAGCTTCTAGCTCGCCAAAAGGTCTAGCGAGTTGGCTCATGAACTATGAGAACTCGGCAAACAAAAGTGCACTTTGGCGATGTGTCGAATGAAACAGCGAGCTCGATCCAGTTCACCTAAATGAACAGAACAAGTGGATGCAGAAGTGAAGTCCAAATGGCAAGAAGTTGTGTGTATTGGCGGATCACCGAGTCATTTGGCGATTGCGAATAACTTCGTTGATGGGAATGTGTACTTAAATTTTGGGATGTTTTTGGAAACATATAAATTTATTTTTGAAGGGCGAGAAAAGGGTCTGATACAAATTTTAGTGATTTTACATACTTTTACAATACTGAATATTCTTTGAGAGGGTTTTGAGCTTAGATATTGAGGTTTTAATGTTTTAGTCTTAATTTTGGCATTGAGCATTGGAGATTTTGTCATTCCGATGGAACATCTTTTCGTAACTATTTCTTGCTTTCTTGTTATGTTTGGCTAAACCCCCATTCCTTAGGGGTGTGACTATGTAATGGAATACATAATTTAGCTTGTCGGTATTTTAATTTCTAGATTTACTGTTGTTTTTAAATGGGTACAATTATTTATTCATGTTTTCATTGATTAACTGAAGTTGAAAATTTTGTTCTAGCTTTAGCTCTCTATGCTTGCTTGTGAAAGTTGCTTAGAGTGGAGTAACTGATTGATAGTTGTATTGGCTTGGGTCTTTAAAACCCAGCTTGATGAAGTGGTTTAAATTAAGGATGTGGGTTGTTTTGCATTGTTAAGCTTGATGAGGTTCAAAGGACCTCGTTCGAAACATAATAGCTGATTGAAAAATGTTTGTTATAGTTGCAATCCATCCTACCCATTTAGATTCAACGACTTAAAGCAATTGTTCATTACCCATTAACTGAAATTAGTATTTGCTTACTCACACACTTCTAAGGTTCCCTCTCTATTTGTTCAAACATCGCATTAATTGGTTTCGTTAACAATTGATCACTAAACTCTTAATAATGATAATTGAAACTTATTAATTTAAATTATGTTGCGTTTTTTTATTCCCATTCTACAAGAAATTAGAACACTTTCATACGTCGTATCTGAATTATTTATGTATCACTCCTTGTGGGATCAACCCCAACTCACTATTGGGTTTATTCTTGTTAGAGACCACCTACAGTTTGAATCATAAGAAGTGTAGTTGAGTGTTATCAGCGTTCGTGATGACCTTATTAATAGCGTGCATTGGTATGGAGGGGCAAACTTCCACATTTTCAACTTCAAACGAGGCCCAGAATAGGAAATACCAATTTCCCATTTTAAATGTGCTATAGTCCATTAATTTTGGGTGATATCTCATCCCATTGATTTTTGGCCAAAATATTTTGTGGGCGTCCATGAAGACCTTATTATTGGCATGTGTTTTTCCGTAGGGTCAAACATCTACATTTTCAAGTTCAAACAAGGCACAGAAATAGGAAATAACAAATTTCCCATTTTACTTACGCTATAGTCCATGGATTTTGGGTGATATGTGGTCCAGATGTGTTTTTGGCTGAAACCTTTTTTGAGCGTCTGTGAGGACCTTATCAATGGTGTGGGTTTTTCCGGAGGGGCAAACGTGTACATTTTCAAGTTCAAACAAGGCGCATAATAGGAAATACCAATTTTTTTTGTTTTACATGTGCTATAGTGCATGTATTTTGGGTGATATGTGGTCCCGGTGTGTTTTTGACTGATATTTTTTGTGCGCGTCTGTGAGGACATTATTAATGGCGGGTATTGATCAAGAGGAGAAAACGTCCACTGTTTCAAGTTCAAATGATGCTCCGAACGTGAAATACCAAATTTCTCGTTCTACTTGTGCTATAGTCCATAGATTTTATGTGATATGTGATCTTGACATGTTTTTGGTGAAAAAAAAAATTCTGCATCTTTTAGGATCTTATTAATTGCATGGGATGGTCCAGAGGGGAATACATGTGCATATTTAAGTTCAAATGATGCCTCTAATGGGAAATACCAAATTTCTCATTTCACATGTGCAATAGTCCATGGATTTTGGGTGATAGGTGATCCCGACATGGTTTTGGCCAAAAAAAAATTTGGGAGTCTATGACGACCTTTTTAATTGTGTGCCTTTGTTTGGAGGGGCATACATCTGCATTTTCAAGAAACAAGGCGTGAAATAAGAAATACCAAATTTCTTATTTTACATGTGCTATAGTTCATCGATTTTGGGTGATATGTGATCTCGACGTGTTTTTGACCGAAATTTTTTATGGGTTTCTCTCTGACTTTATGAATGGCGTGTGTTTGTTCGTAGGGGCACACATCAACAGTTTTAAGTTCAAACTAGGCATTGCAATGGGAAATACATATTTTTCTATTTTTCGTGAGTTATAATCCATAGATTTTAGGAGACATGTGTGCCCAAAGGTTTTTTGGCCGAAATATTTTGTGGGTGTTTTGGCGATCTACTTAATGGGGCTTGTTAGTTCGAAGCCACCTAATTCATTACGTACTAAATAATATGGTAGTAAATATTGTTTGCCTTTACGAGAGGCAATCATTGATTACATTATTTATTACGTAAATTTTTAGCCGAATTTTTTTGTGGTCTTCCGTGACGTCCTATTTATGGTGTCTGTTGGTTCAGTAAGGCAAACATCTACATTTTAAAGTTCAAACCAGGCTCGAAAAGGGAAATATGTTTTTTTCATCATTTTCGTGTGTTATAATCCATTGATTTATATTGATATATGTGCTCAGCATTTTTTTTGGGCAAGATTTGTTGTGAGCATCCTTGAAGACCAGTTAAATTGCATGTGTTGGTTTGGAGGGGAAAACGTCAGCATTTTCAAGTTCAAACGAATTTCGAATTGGGAAATACATATTTTTCTATCTTTTGTGTATATTACATGGATCTGCGCTTGGACCACCCGAAATATTTTTCTGTAAAACCTTTATGAGTGTGATCCCGCCGTGTTTTTGGCCGAAATTTTTGTGGCGTTCGTGACAACCTTATTAATTGGGTGCATTATTCTGGAGGGGCAAACATCCACATTTTCAAGTTCAAATAAGGCACGGGACAGGAAATACCAAATTTCCCATTTTACGTGTTCTATAGTCCATATATTTTGGATGATATGTGATCCCGATGTGTTTTTGGCCGAAATTTGTTGTGGGAGTCTGTGACGACATTATCAATGGTGTGGGCTTGTCTTGAGGGGCAAACATGTGCATTTTAAATTTCAAACAAGGTCCGAAACATGAAATATCAAATTTCTCATTTTACATGTGCTAGTCCATGAATTTTGGTTTATATGTGATCCCGATATGTTTTAGGCCGATGTTTTTTGTAGGCATCTGTTATGACCTAATTAATTGCATGCATTATTCCAAATGGGCAAAAGTCTGTATTTTAAAGTTCAAAGGAGGCCCATATTGGGAAATAGTAAATTTCCCATTTTACGTGTGCAATAGTCCATGGTTTTGGGTGATATGTGATTCCAATGTGTTTTCGGCTGAAACTTTGTGTGGGAGTCCATAAAGACCATATTAATGGCATGCGGTGGTCCGGAGGGGAAAATGATTGCATTTTCAAGTTTAAACGAGGTTTGCAATGAAAAATACCAAATTTCCCATTTTATGTGCACTATAGTCTGTGGATTTTGAATGATATGTTAAATAACGTGTTTTTGGCTGAATTTTTCGTGAGAGTCCATGATGACCTTGTTGGGTAAGTCCGGAGGGGCAAACATCTTCATTTTAAAGTTCAAACAAGTCCCGAAATACGGATACCAAGTTTCTCATTTTACATGAGTTATAATCTATGATTTTTTTGTGATATTTGATCTCGACGTGTTTTTGGCCGAAATTTTTTATGGGCATCCAAGATGACATTTTTAATGGTGTGCTTTTCTCTGGAGGATCAATCATCTATATTTTCTAGTTCAAATAAGGCATGCAATGGGAAATATCAAATTTCCCATTTTACGTGTACTCCATGGCTTTTGGGTGTCATGTGATCCAGACGAGATTTTGGCCGAAATCTTTTGTGGGCGTCCCTGACGACCCTATTAATAGCATGGGTTGGTCTAGAAGGACATACGCTCTGTATTGTAAAGTTCAAACGAGCTCTGGAACTGGAAATACCAATTTTCTCATTTTATGTGTGCTATAGTCCATGGATTTTGGGTTATATGTGATCCCGGCGTATTTTTGGATGAAATTTTTTGTGGGCATCTTGACAACCTTATTAATTGTGTGTGTTCATCAGGAGGGGAGTACGTCTGCATTTTCAAGTTCAAACGAGGCCCGAAATACCAAATTTCTCATTTTACGTATGCTATAATCCATTGATTTTGGGTTATATGTGATCTTGATGTGTTTTTAGCCGAAATGTTTTGTGGGCATTCCTGAAGACCTTATGAATGGCATGGGTTGGTTCAGAGTGGCACAAATCAGCATTTTTAAGGTCATAAGAGGCGCCGCAATGGGAAATACAGATTTTTCCATTTTTCGTGTGTTATAATTCATTGATTTTGGGTGATACGTGCACCTAATGTTTTTTTGGCCGAAATGTTTTCTAGGCGTTTGTAAAGACCTATTTAATGGAGTTTTGAGCCACCTAATTTATTACATTCTAAAAGATCTAGTTGTATATATTGTTTTCCTTTAGGAGAGGCAATCATCGATTATATTATTTATTAGGTAGTTTTTTCCCCGAAATTATTTGTGGGTGTCTATGACGACCTATTTCACAGGTGCTGCATAAATTGGGAAATACATTATAACATATATGTTATTTCCAAATCATGAGTACTATAAATCACAATAATTATCAATTAAAAAGTATATTAAAATTTGGTGACTTTCAAAATTTAGCATATGTCACACAAATTAAGACAGAGAGAGTAACATATATTTTCTTCAAAATTATGTCAATAGTCCTATAAATCAGAGTAATTAACAAGTCAAAATATTTTAAATTTACGTAAAAATTTAATGAACTCTCCTAATTTCGTTTGTAACATGTAAATCGAAACAAATAAAATAACATGTATTGAGTTTGTACTTGTACGATCCATTGTATCTAGTATGTGTATATATATATACACACACACACTATCTTAAAAGCATGAACTCCCTGTCACGCCCCAAGCCTACACCTTGGGTGGGACTGGCACTCGAGAACCATTGCTGGCACCAAGCAAACCCTTAGCCTGACTTACTTACTCAGCGGAAGACTTTAAGCATTAAGAAAAGATCACAAATGTAAGATAACTCAACTGTCTCAAACGTAACTCATAATGTTTTAGAAATAAACATTTAACTTGGCCAAGTGGCAACTCAATGTCACGACCCGAATCTACACCCTGGATATGGCTGACACTCAAGAACCATTACTGGTCCCCAAGCGAACCCTCATCATGGCTGACTACAAGCGGAAGACTAACTCAAGCATACAAAGTTTAAAAATGGAATAAAATTCATGAAACTTACAAATCTTTAACTCAAATGAGTAACTTTGAATAAAAAATAGAATATTCAACTAGCCAACAATAGGCAACTCAAGTCTTTAATATAGTTAATAAAATAAATGAAACACACTTCTCAAACTCTACTTCTATCTATGAAGCCTCTAAATGACAAAGATGAAAGTCGGGACAAAATCCACGACATCCTGACAAAACTGAAAACTAAATGAAATCCTCTGGAAGCAAGGAGGCTAACCATAGCTAACTCGAACTCCATGTGGTATCAACGAAGCTCCTTTTGATAATCCCGAATACCTAAATCTACATCATGAAAGGATGCAGGCCAAATGGCTCAGTACACGGAATGTACGAGCATGTAAGGGAAATTCTAAAGCATAACATAAGCTTAAACTAGATAAAAAGGAAACATGCTTATCTCTTTTCAAACTTACTCAACTCAAGGAATACTCAAGGATACTCAAAACAACTTAGACTTACTCAACTCAGAAGTATTCAAGGATAAGATACTCAACTTAGAGATAAAATATTCAACTCAGTGAAATATGGATCAACTCAATAATAAAATAAGCAACTCAGTGAAATATGACTCAACTCAATAATAAGATATTCAACTCAGAAGTACTAAAGGATAAGATACTCAACTTAGAGATAAAATATTCAACTCAGTGAAATATGGCTCAACTCAATAATATGATATTCAACTCAATGATAAGACACTCGACTCTTGGTACTCAAACTCTGGATACTCAACTCAATATAAAGCAACAGTAAGAGATGTAATATATAGAAAGCTTTTAAAACAACAGAAAGAAACTCAATGTATTGAAAAAAATAACATACACAGTGTGTATATAAAAAGACAATATAACTTTGTGGGAGTTTCTCTAACCGCCAACCACCACTATGAACCTAAGTGATGATACAATGTCTTGCCCATGGTGCCAGAACTATCCTATACTTTGCCGTCATATAGAACGCCTTAACTAAGTGGATCCACTAGTCTATCCTAAAAAGTACTAAGGAATTATCTAAAAAGTATGATCCTTTCTACCCATGATGGCCACATGGCTTATGGAGACGTGAGTTATCTGAACTCAAACTCGCCCCCATAACGGTGCTCAATACTACTCCCAAAATACTCTGCTCATATGTTTAAAAACATAACTTTTTCTTTGATTTGAGATAATTACTCAAAAATTCTTCTCTTAAAAGAGATGGTACTCAAACTACTAAAAACTCTTTTGGAAATCTCATTTTCTTCTCAGCTTAATTGTGAAAACATTTACTCTTGGGAATACTTAGTTCCTACATATCATTTTAAAGAAAATGAACTTTACTCTTACTCTTTACTCAACTCAAAGCTTAAGTCTTAAAACAAAGGTAATATGTTTGAAAAAAGACGTCTTAAAATAAGATTCATGCCTAAGTATGGACGTGAACGACTGAATTCAAGGTTTTCAATAACCATGCATAAAACTCAATACTCGAAACTCAACAACTCAGAACTCAAGAACTTCAATGATACAACTTATTTCAAGAATGCTCAACTCAGAGGGTTCATGCGAAATTATGGTCATGAACAACTCAAATTATGGACTTCATGATCCTACTCATCTTCAGAATGTTCAACTCATATGGTTCATCCGGAATTATGGGCATGAACAACTCAACTCATGGAATTCATGATACTACACATCTCGAGAATGTTCAACTCATAGGGTTCATGTGGAATTATGGGCATAAAAAACTCAACTCATGGAATCCTTGGGTAATATGTAATAGTCCCATGATTAGGAGTAGGGCGTGATGACAAACTAGTCCAACACTATGATAGTCTTACATACTTGGAAAAACAAGGTTCTCGAAGAATCTTGAAGAAGAACTTGATTAGAAGTCTTGAAACCCTAGCTTGAAGATAAACGATCAAGAAAACCTTTCTTGAGATTCTTGAATTAGTTTCTTGTAATCTCTATGGCCAAGAATTATGATTTTCATTAGTGATTCATAATTGTATGGAGGATTTTGAGTTGAAAAAAAATGGAATTCTTGGAAAAAGACTTACCTTGAAGAAGAATCTTCAAAAAGATTGAAAGAATCTTGAATGGAATCTTCTACTTTAATTTTTACTTAGGGTTTTGCCCTAGGGTTTGAGAGAGAAGAGAATGATGGATTAAAATATGAAAATCTGATTTGTTTTGAGCCTCTTATTAGTCATGAAATTCGTATAGTGTTTTCTTGGAGATAAAAAATCAAAAACAACCATTTTTAATGTTTTCCCGTCGGCTAAATTCGACAGCACTGTATAGGTTACTAATATAGTCATAACTTTTTACTCAGAAATTGGATTGACGCGAAATCAGTGTCGTTGGAAAGTAGATTCAAATAGCTTTAATTGGATAGGTTATGGATCTTGTAAATCTTTATATTCTAAGAGATATATTCGTTTGAATTTGACCCAAGTAGAATCTTACATCAAAACTTAATCGATAAGGAAACTTCAAGAACACTTCTCAAGAACTCATCAACAACTTAAATCCTTAAATTTCAAGAACAAAATTACGCTGAATAAATCATAATTAAACGACCTTTCATTTAATACCTTGTAGAACATCTAAATCATTTTGTACTTAGAGTTATGGTCATTTGAAGTTGACCCAAAACTTATAAGAACTAAGGAACTACTTGAATGAATTATGTTTAGTTCTTCTTGAAACTCAAGGTGCTACATCTAGTGACCTTAACACTCAAGAAATTTAAATTCCTCGGTAAAAATACTACTCACAACGAAGGATGGTTCGAGTCTCCGTTCGAAAAAATTTCTGGGATGTTACACTCAAATCTGAACATAAGCCAATAACAAAGTAAAGATAAATGAACTAACTGACTGTCTATCTATGAAGCCTCTAAACAACTAAGATGGATGTCAGGACAACACCTCCGATCATCCTAACAAATGAAATACTAAAAAGCAAATGATAACAAAGGGGACCTCCGAGAATCAAGAAGGCTCACCAACTGACTCTGAATGCTCAACTGGATCAAGGAGGCGCTGGATGATGATCCTGGATACCTGTGTCTGCATCATAATAAGTTGTAGGCTAAATGGCATCAGTACATTAAATGTACGAGTATGCGAGGGGAATTCTAAAACAAGACATAAGCATGAAAGGAACTGAAGAACTTACCTGGCTCAACTTAACAAAACTGATTTTAATATAAAACAATGTAAATAAATGGAGTATAAAGAAAAAGCTTTAAAACATAGTTTTC
Organism: Solanum acaule; assembly: GCA_036250505.1. NCBI lineage: Eukaryota > Viridiplantae > Streptophyta > Magnoliopsida > Solanales > Solanaceae > Solanum > Solanum acaule. The sequence continues at coordinate 18,471 of JAJOOR010006121.1, read as the reverse complement.
AACTTTGCGTATTTAGAAATACAATAATAACTATGTATGTATGAAAAGATACAATATGAACTCTGTTTGTATATAAAAATACAAATATTTCTGATGTATATAAAAATACAAAATACTACTATGGGAGTTTCTCTAACCGACAACCACCACTCTGAGCCTAAGTGGTGATATAACGTCTTGCCCATGCTACCAGAACTGTCATATACTTTGCCGTCATATAGAACGCCTTAACTAAGTGGATCCACTAGTCTATTCTAAAAAACACTTAAGGAGTCATCTAAAAAGTATGATCATTTACTACCCATGATGGCTACATGGTTTATGGGAGCTGTGAATTATCTGAACTCTCCCCCATATCGGTGTTCAATACTATTCCCAAAATACTCAGCTCATATGTTTAAAAACCTATCTTCTTTCTTTGGTTTGAGATAATTACTCAAAAACTTAGCTTAAAAGCTCTCTTGGAAATCTCAGTTTCCTTTCTTGCTTAAATGTGAAAACATTTTAACTCTTGGGAATACTTAGTTCCGGTATAATCTTTGAACTTTACTCTTACTCTTTATTGAAAACTAGCTTAAAGGTTATTTTGAAAATCTCATTTTCCTTTCTTGTTTAAATGTGAATACATTTACTCTTTGGGAATACATAGTCCCGATATACTCTTTTGAAGAGATGACTTCAATCTTTACTCTTTATTCAACTCAAAACTTAAGTCTTAAAACAAAGTCAAAACATTTGTAAAAGACTTTTGGAAGACTCTATGAACTTCTCTTGACTTGACTCTTAACTTTCCTTGAATTGAATTATGGATTTAAGGATTGTGATTTGTGATAGGAAAGATGTCATGATGTTTAGGAGTGTTTTTAGATAGCTAAACGTGAGAAAAGATCAAGAAAAACACTGTCTGAAAGCAGGTCCGCGATGCGGATATGTATTTAATTATTTGGTCAAGAAAATAACTTTTGAGGCAGAACGATACGTGACCTCTTCGTGACGCGAAGAGACTTTTCTCAAATCTGAGGAGCAGGTCCGAGACACGGCCCCACTGCCCAGATTCGCCCGACTTTTTCCTTCTTCATTTTCCAGTCCCATTCACCTAAACTGGACTATAATTCTTAATTTTTCTTTAGATTCAGATACCTAGCATATGTACCGATGAACCTAACACAAAACAACTCTAAAACTCAACGTAAAAATCTCATAAACTTTTCAATTCAGCCTAATTCAACAACGAAAAAAACCAAATTCAAGAACACCATTCAAGATTCATCAACTTTCAACTTTCTAGAACGAACTTCGCTGAAATAAACTTGATTGGCGCATGGGTGAATAAACCCAATTCTATGAAAGACTCACATACCTCGTAGGGATCACCCCTTGACGAAATCCACAAGCGATCCTCCACGAAATCGACGAATTCTTGCTTCCTCTCCTCTTTTCTCCTCTTCTTTTCTCTTCTCTCAAAAACCCTAACTCTTTTGTGAAAGCGTAAACTGATCTAATTCTATTTAGACCCCAATTAATTACAAAAAAATGAAATTCAGTCACGGGGCATGGAAAAGACCATAATACACTTCTAAAACCCGGATTTGACTTTCCTTATTTGAATAACCCAACTTCCAATGTGCATAACGCACTCATACGAACTCAGAATCACGCAAACTTGGTGGCGTTGGAAAGATTATTCCATGATCTTTCCTATGGTATCTGGAAACACACCTAAATCATTTTGAGGTAGGATTTATGGTCGGTTGAAGTTGACCGAAAACTCAAACTTAACTTAACCGAATTTTCGAGATTTGTATTATTTCCAAAAATAACTATTTCTCATTCTAGCTCTTTCTAGTTACGGGGTGTTACACTCCCTGTCACGACCCAGACCATCGTGATTGGCACCCACACTAACCCTCCGGTGGGAGAACCATTACTACAACCCAAATCTAACAACTTAACCAAATACTATGCATTTAAAGATACAGAAACAGGTTTAAATGCAGAAATTATATAGAGTTCCCAAAAACTCCAAGGTTTAAACAAATAACTAACCAAACTAATGCGGAAATTCAACCCCTAGAACATGAAAGTCAATGTACCAAAACTCTAACAAGATTCATAAGTCTAAACAAGAAAATCATCTAAAGAACTAGTCTAAGTTTGAATATGATGGACTAGATAAAAAGAGAACTCAAAGAAGCCTGGAAGAACTGGCTCACCCTTGAATTCGAATCGACGACCACTGATCTTCTAAATGAGGTCTATCAATAGCCGCCGGAAGATGCCCTGTACTCAACAAAAATAATAGCAAGTCCAGTATCAGTACACAACCACCGTGTACTGGTAGGATCATGCGGTTATCCCACTAAGTGTAGCATACATTACTCAATACAACAATATAATCACATGCACATATTGAACATATACAATATCATCAACATTTATGAACAATGAACAACTTCACGATTCTCACATATCACAGTTATATCAATTTAGAGCAATATACCGTCTTCCAATATCAATCATCATTAGATATGAACGAACATCATCACAAATAGATACACAACACAATTCAATGGTCCTCTCACGGAACCCAATTCAATAGTCCTCTCATTGAACCCAAATCCAAATAGTTAGCATACCGAAACGTAGTATCCAATCCCATAATTATACCGAAACATGGCAACCGATCCCATAGTTAGTTATGCCGGAACATGGCAGCTGATCCCATCTTTATGTCGGAACGTGGAAACCAATCCCAGTTAGTGTGTCGGATCGTGACACTTGCCCATTCAACAAACCATAATCACAATCACAATGTATATTCTCACAATCATACAACAAGAGGTGATTAATGGCATACAATTATTCAATCATCCTCATTTATGATTAGGGTAATCAATAATGCAACTTTTGCATACATACATGCATTATAATGAAGCAATTACAAATATATATCACACAATCATAGAATCACAGCCATCACCTACCTCAAATCCAAGCTTGAATACCCTAAGGAACTTGAATCTTCCCTTTCTGGATTCTTCCTGCTTGTTCGTGGTCTAAAAACATACAATTAACGCAAAGATCAACAATCAAAGTTCTAAGTATCTGGATTATAACAAACCCACTAACCCTAGACCAAACTCAAGATCCAAATACCCAATTTAGGGTTGTTTCAACCATAGAATCTATAAAAAAAACCCTCCCCCATAAATATTTATCCATTCTATTATGTTTTACGGATCAAAAAATGGATTCGGGGAGTGAAAAGCTTACCTTTAGCCTCAAGAATAGTGAAAAATGAGTAGGAGTCGCCTAGGGTTTGTTCCTTAGCTCTAAAATTCGAAAAGTACATAATAAGGTTGTTTAGGGGTTTATTAACGACCTTAAGTCGCGTCGAGCCTTCCACAGCGGCCCTCATCCCGCCGTAGCAACCCCGCTTGAGCGGCGAATTCCAGCGCCAAATTGGCTGGAAACAGAGAGCTATATTTGAGAATTCCAAAATCCCCATTTCACAACACACCTCTAACCAACGGCGCTCAGAAAATACCCTTAGCGCTAAGATCGATTCCGGGAGTTTTGCTCACCTGAATTCAATTCCGTAAAGTCGTACAGGTTCTTTAACGAGTTATCTAACTACTCATGCAATCAAAAACATAATTAACTCACCCAGTTGTTACTAGATTTCCCTACACCTTAATGACTCCGATTTCGTCCAAATCTGGACTAGGTTGGGAAAATCCAATTACTACAAAAAAGTTTTTTGACACCAATTCTTTCTCCATTGGCTTTTCCATAACGACGGAAATCAGGTCGTTACAATAGATACCAATTGGCCCATCACTCGTCCCCGAGTGATCAGCTAGGAAAGACTGATTAAAGTAATGGTAGAATAGTATCTGAATCGTCGAATTACTGGGGATACTTGTATCGCATGCCCTTCTTACCGAATCTCATTATCCCCTAAGGGTTTCACATCTCGAACTTCAAACCAACAAATTGAGTACCTACACATCCTCCCTTACAATGCCTCAATGAAGTCATCTCAACACTCGAGTTATCAACATTGTTTTATGTAAACTTAACTAATCAGCAAACCGATTCTCAACAACCACCAAAGTTGATTGTACACACGTCTGCCACATGTTATCAAAGATCTTGACACAAACATCAAGACGAATCATTTCTCACATAACCGTGATAAATCCTAAATCAAAACTCGCCACAATTAGAGGTGAACCCAAACCAACCAACACATAATCATAATACCCAAACAATCATAGTTCTTATCAACATCTCCATCTCACAACCCAATTTCCTATGAGTTTAAGCTATAAAAATTTGATCCTTAGACATCAAACACTCATCGAGGGATATGCCCAAGCATACAAACCGTCCAATGACACTATCGAAATGCTAGAATTAGTAATTATAGATTACCTTTTAAGAACAGTAGAATTGGATTCAATGATCCCCTCATTCAACCACACATAATCGATACATGACCTCGATGATAAGATGAAATATTAAAATTGCCAAACAACCACAAATACGCATGGTACCTCTTCTATAATTTCTCATAAGTAAGTTGGTACATGTAGAACCACTAAAATACTTTAACAACTCCAAGACAACATGACCAATTATGTCATTCGAGATAACCAAATCTTCTCAATCTTCCCACTCAACCAAGAAACATCGCAGGATTTGGTACCCCAGATCCACCACTAGGGATCCACCCACAAACGTGAAAACACACTAGAAAATAGCTAGTGAATCGTACTCACAACACTAACAACCATCATAAACACTCCGACCTTTTACCTTATTATAAACCAACACTTTAAAAAATGAAACCTTTCTTAGGTACTTAACAATCAATAGTAGTAAACTTACGACTCAACCTAGGTGTGAGTCCTTTTAAATGCTCAATACCAGATACAATTGATCATTTCTCACCTTGCCAATTCATACCTTGACAAAATATATTACCACAAATGTAGACTTACAATGATAAATCTGAATTGTAAATTCAACTGTATAGCACAGTTTCTTAATCTATCAACATTAGCTTGTACCTTGAAGATTCTTATGAATTCATGGGTCCTTGCTTATCATTGATCGCATCTCTATCGATCTTAGAAAATCCTTCGCTAAAAGTTCCATCGTACTCATTACTGAACTCAAAAACAAAACCAAATTACTTATCATCACACTCAAGCTAATGTCTGCACAATCATTTCTCAAGTCTTTTTCAATAGTTTTTAACCATCTGATGGACTTGTGACACTATTATCATAGCCACACCAAAACAAATGAAATCACGCGTCTCTGAACCCAATTATCTACTCCTCTAAAGATAACTCTTTATCCTTAATAATCAAATAAAATATTCTTGCTCTAGCCTCTCTCTAAAGGTTGTACTACATTCTACTATATTTTACTTCATTATAACTCTAGCTCTATAACATTATATTCGAGTGGTGTCCTACCATCTCTTATAACTTTCCATATAACCACATTACTCACCAAATATTAGAAAACCACAATATTAGGCACTCGCAAGGCATAATTATTATACAAAATTCGGTTAACCAATAATTTTATTATATAGTTGCATCCTGTCACAATCCATCATGACTCTTATTACCATTAAGCTCTGTCATCCTTAACTATCACTACGAAGTCAACCTTTTCATCAATACGACACCTCAAACTCAGGTATACTCATCAAATTCAGAGGACTAACCCAATTTATACACACTTTCTTATAAAAATACTTTAATTTCCTTCACCCAAGTATATTCATTGGGACCTTCCTTATCCATAATTTTGTCATTCTAGTATTAATCCACTCCCTTATAGATTAAGATAAAATCTTTAGTCCTCATACTACCCTCCTTCTTCGGAACAAACAAGACAGGAGCACCCCACTTGGAAACAATAGGACGGATGAACCATTTATCAAGAAGCTCTTGGATTTGAGCCTTAAGCTCTCTTAATTCTGCTGGAGCCATACGATACGGAGAAATGGAAATGGGGCGAGTGCCAGTTTCTAAGTCAATGCAGAAATCTATATCTCTATCCGGAGGAATACCAAGTAAATCCATAGGAAACACTTCCTTAACTCAAACATCAATAGACGAAGACTCAACCTCAACATCCCAAACACGAGCCACATAAGCTAAACAACCCTGCCCCACCAGTTTCCTATCCCGAATGGAGGATATGATCTTAGCTAGCTTAGGCTTGTACACCCCTTCCCACTCTAATCTTTCCCTACCAGGGATCTATAGAGTTACCGACTTAGTCTTACAAGTAAGCCCGATTTAATAGGGGGGAAAACCAAGTCATGCCTAAGATTATATCAAGTCAATCATATCCACCATAACCAAATAAATCCAAATCTGCAAAATCCATAACCACGACAGGACAACACAATACACATGGGTGCCTATGACTGACTATTCAACTGGGGTAGAAACATGGATGGGGCATCAAGTATATCACAAACCACATCAAATCCCCAGATAATCGAACTGATACGTATGAATAAGTAGAACCCAGATTACACAAAATAATAACCATCTGGGCACAGGCAAGAGTAGCACTAGTGACCACTGCATCATACACCTCAAACTCAGTATTGCCCAGAAAAACACATAACTGAGCCCTGCCATCTTGACGAGCAACCTCCTCACCTGGCTGCACTACTCGTCTACTTGCATTACCATTTCCATGGCCTCACTGATTTCCTCCTCATATGCCCAGGTTCTCCATAATTTAAAACATTTTACAACTTATATTTGATTGTTGAACAATGAATTAGATCGCGGGGGTTAGTTTGGGTACTATTCGGGGTCCATAGTTGTGACTTGGGGAAAATAGGGGAGACATGTTGGGGTTCTGCCTCGCCTCATCCTGCTCTGGTGGGAAAATTTTGGCACTGGCGACCTCGCCTTGGTGGAAAGAATCCCGCCCCAGTGGACATAACGGAAACAGAACCCCTGCCAATAATTTTTCTAGGGTTCTTTTCTTTTCTAAATTCCACAAAGGTTCCCAGCTCTACTTAGCAATTTTAGAATAATCATCATAACTAGGATAATCATTGTCTACACCTAGTCAATCCCACGATACACGAACCAATTCATTCTTGTCAATCAGCACCACAACCCACACATCCCTCGGATACACCCAGACGCTCACACGATCCTTAGTCAGATCTTCCTTTCACAACGAATTTCACGATACTCATGTATTTACAACTTACATAACTTCAATGACCAGACCAACATATTGTACATATCAAAGTTCATACACCCATTTATTGTGCACATAATCACCTCATCACATTCAACTAATTGCAACTTCACATTTGCAGTTAATTCAGACAACCAGAAGCACGCATTCAAAGTTTCCAAGATACATTTCACAGATAAGTCCAAATTCTTAATTAATTATTTCACTCCATGGATGACCATTCCTGGTCATCCATGCATTCACACCGCCCCTAGGGCAAGATACCAATTGGAACCTTCTTAGTTTACAATTTGCTTTGCTTATGGCCCCTCAGTCGTGACCACGACGTTGAGATACCAATTGGAATCAGGAGATACCAATTGGAATCGGGACTCAACTCATACCACAAGCGAAAATAGTAGCTAGCGAGCCCCACAAAACTGCTAATTTCAATCATAGAACTTGGTCGAACCCAATTGTTAACCGCCTCAATCTTTAACTGATGGTAACCAGACCTTAAAGCAATCTTAGAGAAAACTGATGCGCCTTGCAATTTGTCAAAAATGTCATCTATCTGAGGCAATGGATACTTATTCTGAATTGTTACCCTATTCAACTATCGGTAGTCTATACATATCCTCTCTTGCTACTGATGGTGTTACTGTTGTTGTTGCTCTAGTTCGGACCAGAGAGTGAAGCAGGAAAGATACCAATTTGTATCACCCAAATACCAATTCGATTCAAGTCATAGCACGAAAGAGTAGAAAGAAGTGAGTTTTTCCTAAAGTCCTATCGCCTCTCGAAGAAAATTACAAACGCCATCGTACCGTTCCACAAGACTCTACTAGACTCGTTTTGCTACAATGAGATCAACGAACCTAGGGCTTTGATACCAACTTTGGCACGACTCAAACCATCATGATTGGCACCCACACTAACCCTCCAGTGGGAGAACCATTATTATAACCCAAATCTAACAACTTAACCAAATACTACGCATTTGAAGATACAGAAGCAGGTTTAAATGCAGAAATTATATAGAGTTCCCATAAACTCCAAGGTTTAAACAAATAACAAACCAAACTAATGCGGAAATTCAACCCCTAGAACCTAAAAGTCAATGTACCAAAACTCTAACAAGATTCATAAATCTAAACGAGAAAATCATCTAAAGAACTAGTCTAAGTCCAAATATGATGGACTAGATAAAAAGAGAACTCAAGGCAACCCGGAAGAACTGGCTCACCCTTGAATTCGAATCAGCGATCACTGATTTTCTAAACGAGGTCTGTCAATAGCCGCCGGAAGATGCCCTGTACTCAACAAAAATAAGAGTACGTACAGTATTAGTACACAACCACCGTGTACTGGTAGGATCACGCGGCTATCCCATTAAGTGTAACATACATTAGTCAATACAACAATATAATCACATGCACATATCGAACATTTACAATATCGTCAACATATACGAACATTGAACAACTTCACGATTCTCACATATCACAATTATATAAATTTAGAGCAACATACCGTCTTCCAATATCAATCATCCTTGCATATGAATGAACATCATCAAAAGTAAGTACACAACACAATTCAATGGTCCTCTCAAGGAACCCAATTCAATAGTCCTCTCATGGAACCCAAACCCAAATAGTTAGTATACCGGAACATGGTATCCGATCCCATAATTATGCCGAAATGTGGCAACCGATCCCATAGTTAGTTATGTCGAAACGTGGCAGTCGATCCCATATCTATGCCGTAACGTGGTAACCTGTAACGACCCGAGAACACCCCCTAGCCGTTACATGACCTCTCGGAGGTCGTATACAAGCCTTAGAATTCATTCATCGCATAGATCATAAAAATCACTAAGAATTTAAAACTTTTATTCAATAAAACCATAAGACTTCGAGAGACATCAACATTTGAAAAGGTCAATACGCAAGCGGAACTACTAAGTATCTTTAGCCAATCTTAGACAAGAACTTAAAACGTACTAAGGGACACGGCCCTTTACAATTGAAATGAAGTGTCTATTACAATGACTAAGAAACTTCTAAACATAGTCCTCGAATCTTGAAGACATACCAAAGACTTGGAAGAGTGAAGCAATCCAAGAAACTCCAAAGCACAATATCCTCCTAGTTACCACAACCTACACTTGTAGTAAAATAGAAGAAAGGGGTTAGCACAACACATGTACTAAGTATGAGGATATGCAAAACATGCTAAAAAGGACATTTGTTTGGAAGTTATGCTTTCATGTCATTTTGATAAAATCTCATGAACATCAACATAATAGGCACCTTACAAGTCACAAACAACGATACAAAGTCATATGTTTCACAATACATCATAAATATACATAACCCATTTACGTTTAACTTCTTGCCTTGGACCTCCAATTTAAGTAACCCTTAAGCAATATCTTTGTGCAATGTATGGGCAACATCCTATACCATCACCAACACTAAAACACCACCTTAGGGTTACACAAGGTACACTTACCAGCATACATCAACCTTCACCAATTAATCACATAAGCCAACAAGTCACTTCATAAAACTAGAACACTCATCAAATGTCATCCCAAGACTCACCTAAGTAAGACATTGTAAGGCAGCCCATACTACCTCTCCATACCACACCCAAGTGATCCTTAAGGCTACACAAAACAAGCTCCATTCACATCTCAACATAAATCGTTCATTCAACTTAATGCATTTAGACAACTTCATTCATTAATGACATAAGATCATCACATACATTCAATTCAACATAAACACTTACATTCAATTCATTATGACTCACTTTCACATTAGCATGCTCAAAGACCAACACTTTCATTAATTAGCCCAATAAGACTCATTCATTCATTATCATTACTAAGACACACCAAGATATCCCTTAAATGCCTACTTGTGCAATATCTAGATAATGTCCCATTCGACCACCTATCCTAAATAGTACACCCTTAAGAGACCCTAGTTCATTCATTCATTAATGTGGGGGAAGAGCCTTAACTGACATAGACCATGGAGCTTGACATGGAATCATGGTAGTACCCTTACCGGATGAGGGATCCCCACTTGCCTAAGCTAGGTTCATTCTTTTAGCCTTTACGTGGTAGAGACCACTAGCTAGTCCTATGTGGGCACATAGTTAAGGGATAGAAGGATTGTTTCTAAGTACCCACATCTCAACTAACGAAGGGGCACCCATCTTAAGAGTTGCTACTAAATACCCACATCTCAACTAACGAAGGAGTATCCACCCATCTTCATATCCTCTCGGTGTTAGTCATTACTCCCCCACGAAGTTTGGACATCATTTTAATCATTCATTTAGGGATAAGGATTGCTACTAAGTACTCTCATCTCAACTCACGAAGGAGTACTCATCCTAACCCAACATTCATTTAGTTAGGAAGCTCTTGGTTTCAAAGATGAGAAAACCTTTCATCTAGGAACCCCATTCATTTAAAGGAGTACTTTATGAGTCTATCCTTACAATAGATCCAACTTTCATTCATTAGCATTAACTCCCATTCTTTTCATTCATTCTCACATTCTTTCATTCAATCTTCACTAGGTCTGAGAGTAGATAAACATAGTCTATCCTAACCTCACCTTCATTGTAAGTCATTCAAAGAAGACAACAACCAAGCATAACACATAAAGTCTCTACACAAGGTCACCTTTCATGCTCTTTAGACCATACACAAATTTACATCATATCACATTACCTTCACATAATCAACATTACTCAAAACAACAACCATCCAACTTTGCCTACAAGGCCATGATCACAACATGCTTATTAAGTAAACACCTCCCCACTTTCAAAGGGATCAAACCTTACAATTCTAACATCTACAACACATATATATATATATATAAAATACTAGAATCAATAATCTATTCACAACTTCATCATCATCATAAACATTAGGTCACAATTGCCCATTCAAGGCCAACATCCAATATAACACAATTGACCATCAATTCTTCATAATTCAATATAGAACAATACATAAATCAATAGCCCATAACAATCTATATATTAATATCACATTATTAGCTCATAATCAATAGACTCACTTTAGACCCAAAATTAGGGTTTCAAGATATGCAAGGGTTCATGGAGTTTTTTATATTAAAACCATCAACATTAACATAAATCATCATTTGAAATACTTTTATGCAAGAACCCAAGCTTAGAATTGAAATTGGGGTTTTCAGTGTTTTTGAAAAACATTGAAATCACTTTGATTTGTCTCTTTGATTGAAAGGAGAATCAAAGATAAAATCCCCACACTTTTGTGATTAATTTCCTTAGGAATTTGAAGGAGAAATCAGTAGGAACCCATCGCCTAGCTCGAAGCTTCATCAATATCTTTCATGGAGTTCTAGAGAGAGAATTTATTTGAGAGGGAAGGTTCAATTTGGAGAATGAGGTCTAATTCTAGGTTTTGGGGTTTTAACCTACTTAAAATACCCTAAAATAGGTAGAACAACCGATTATAATAATTCTTCAAAGTACCCAAACTACCCCTCACTTAGTTGGACCTTTTAAACAAGTCAAACTTAAGTTTTATTTTCACAGATTTCGTTGGGGCACAGGTCCACGACGCGGAGGTGTTCCACAAGCTTCATAAATTAAATTCCGAGAAAGAAGAGTCCGCAGTGTCTCCGCGATGCGCAGCCACTTTTTGGACATCGGTGGAGCAGGTCCGCGACGCGGAGCCACTCCCTCTATGCACAACTTCAAGCTGCCTTGGCAGCTTGTTTGGCCAAGGGTTGGGGTCCTCCTCGAGGACCCTTAAGGTGGTCCCGGGGAGTCGTACCTGAATGTTTTGACCCTAAAAATATTTATAAGACACTAGGGTCACCTCAACTGATTTTAGACTCTAAACAACACATAGAAACATGAACAACATACTAGAACACACCAACACGTAAAAGACTAGTTTTCGAACGTCTTGGTCGTCCCTTGATGTTTGACTTCCAAACTCAACTGAACTGACCTATAAGCTCAGTTTCAAACATTTATACAATTTTATCAACTACTAACATGCGTGTGAAGCTCTAATTATCCTATTTTATTTTGAGGGGTGTTACACAACCTATCCCAATTAGTGTGTCAGATCGTGACACCCGCGCGTTCAACAAACCACAATCACAATCACAATGTATATTCTCACAATCATATAACAAGAGGTGATTCATGGCATACAATTATTGAATGATCCTCATGTACTATTACGATGATCAATAATGCAACTTTAGTATACATACATGCATTATAATGAAGCAATTACAAACATATATCACACAATCATAGAATCACAACCATCACCTACCTCAAATCCAAGCTTGAATCCCCTAATCCACTTGAATCTTTCCTTTCCGGATTCCTCCCGCTTGTTCGTGGTCTAAAAACATACAATTAACGCAAGGATCAACAATCAAAGGTCTAATTATCCGGATTATAACAAACCCAATAACCTTAGACCAAACCCAAGATCCTAATACCCAATTCATGGTTGTTTCCACCATAGAATCTATAACAAAACCCTTCCCCATCAATATTTATTCATTCTATTATGTTCTACAGATCGGAAAATGAATTAGGGGAGTGAAAACCTTACCTTTAGCCTCAAGAATGGTGAAAAATGAGTAGGAGTTGACTGGGGTTCGTTCCGTAGCTCTAAAAATTGAAAAGTGCATAATAAGGTTGTTTAGGGGCTTATTAACGACCTTAAGTCACGTCGAGCCCGCCGTAGCAGCCCCGCCTGAGCAGCGAATTCCAGCGCCAAAGCGGTTGGAACGAAACAGAGAGCTATTTTGAGTATTCAAAAATCCCCATTTCACAACACACCTCTAACCAACGACGCTTAGAAAATACCCTTAGCGCTAAGATCGATTTCGGGAGTTCTACTCACCCGAATTCAATTTCGTAAAGTTGTCATCTAATCAAAAACATAATTCGCCCGGTTGTTACCAGATTTCCCTACACTTTAATGCCTCCGATTTTGTCTAAATCTAGACTATGTTAGGAAACTCCAATTACTACAAAAATGTTTTCTGACCCCAATTCTTTCTCCATTGGATTTTTCGTAACGACGGAAATTAGGTCATAACACTCCCTATCTTAAATGTTAAATTACTATAATACCCCTAACTTAAAACACCCAATTTATTATAATCGATATATTATTTTATATTTATATACATTATATTATATTAAAAGCAGACTCCTTTTCACATTGATGGGTAGTGACTTTTCCGAAAGACTGTGACTTTTTTTATAGAGTTGTGACTTTTTCGATGAGTTATGATATTTTCGAAAAGTTGTGATTTTGCTGAAGGGTTGTGAATTATCTAAATAGACACGATAAACGCATTTTCATACTATCCTTTGTTGTCTATAAATAGAAGGTGTTTCTCACACTTTTAAACTATGAATTTTGTAAGTTTTCTATTCTTCTACTTAAAACAAGGAAGATTGTGAAAGTTGTTCGATTATGCAATTACAATATTTTTTTTGTGGGTAAATTAGATAGATCAATAAAAATTAATGCAAAAAGGAGAATGAAATAATTCAACTTTAAATGAGAAGAGTATCGTGATAATTAATATGCACTCATTTTCATAGCCATAAAATATACTTTTGCAGCACCTCTTACTTGACAAGATTTTCAGTGATTTTCCGTTGCATGCACTACAACTTGGTGTTCAGAATCTGAAAAGTCTCAAACCGTTGGAGAAAAAGTATTTGATCAAAAACTTGTTTGAAGAATCCAAACTACATTTATTAAGTACTCTTTGCTTTTCAATTTATTTGTTGTACTTTTATTTTTATTCAATTTAATATAGAATGTTCCTTTTTTCTTGAAGGTGAGGACACATCTTTAAGACCACAAAGTTAAAAGACATTTTTATATATTCTACATGTGATCCTTAAATTAAAAGTCTTCTTTAATTTTAAAATTTCATATCAAATTAAAATTAGACCAATCTATATCTATCTTTTTTTTTATCTATACTACCTTAAAATAATGAACTAATAACTTAAATGTTAAATTATTTTAATACCCCAACTTAAAACACCAAATGTAGTATATCTTCTATATTTTATATTGTATTATATTTATTTATGTGTATTATATTATATTATAATATATTAAAGGTAGACAACTTTTCACATTGAAGGGTTGTGACATTTTCGAAGAGTTATAACTTTTCTGATGAGTTGTGACCTTTTTGAAGGGTTGTGACTTTTCTATAGGGTTGTGACTTTTTCGAAGAGTTGTGACTTTTCCAGAGGGTTGCGACTCCGACGAGTTGTGACTTTTCCAAAGGATTGCGACTTTTCCAAAGAGTTATGAGTTTTCTAATGAGTTTTGACCTTTCTGAAGGGTTATGACTTCTTTTTGATAAGGCACCACAAACAGTTTTTCATACACTACCCTTTGTTGGCTGTAAAAAGAGGGGCTTCATCAAACTTTTAAACTACATTTAAAAAAAATAAAATATTATTCTTATTAAAACACTCAATTTAGTATATCTTCTATATTTTATAATAAGAAACAATATGCACATACTAATACTACACATTTTTAACAATAAATGGAGGGGTTTCCTCACATTTTTCAACTACACTTTTTTATGTTTTCTATTCTTCTCTTCTTAAAAACTCAAGTTTGATTTACAAACGTTGGCAATCTCAAAGTTCAATGAAATTAGAACACTCCATAATATGATTGTTAGATTAATCTAATACTCCAGCTAAAACATCCACTTTAGTATATCTTCTATATTTGATATCAATATTATTTATATTATATTAAAAGTAAGAACACCTACAAAAAAATAATAAAAAGTAACGCACTATGGGGAAGGGAGTAGAAAGTTTATTTAAGAGGTGTAACTAAGAGATTTTAAGAGTGACTAATTTTTTATTTAGCAATATTCATATTATTTTTTAAAATAGTGTGGTACATGGTTTGACAATGCACGTGCATATATATAGCAGAGGTTTGCATTTGCATGAACATATGCATAATATGTCAAGAGATGATTTTTGAACAAGTCCATTATAGTTTAAAAGTTAAATGATTTACGTTTGTTTCCATCCAAGTTATATCTTCTAATTTTACTCTAGTTCTAAATGTACATGATTTACATTTTTTCAATTCTAGCACTCACTTCATATTGAAGTAGAGGACATAAAATCCTACAAATATTACTAAAATTGTCCATATAATTCAAAAATGGAAAAATTACGAATGTGCCAACTCTAAATAAAATAAAGTTTTAAGAATATAATTAAAAATGTCCTATCTTTAAAGCAGAGTAATCTATTAAAGGAATATTAGAAGATACTTGAATGCAAAAAATGTAACTCATGTACCTTTAAAATTGGAGTCAATATATTTTATATACTTAACTTAACAACGAAATAAAAAGAAATATCATCACCTATAAAGTGCGCATATTTCTTCACAAAGTTTCTCAAACCTATTCTATCAAGCAATCTTCATTCTCCAAACACTTCTGTAATGACACAAATTAAGATTATGCACCGAGAAAAGACTCAACAAAAGCCAGAAGGTGATAATATCTAAAGCAAAATGCTTTGTAGCTTTCAAAAAGCTATGGGCAAGTGCTGTCAAGGAAGCACACAAACTTTCTGTTACAACAAGAGCACACATTGCTATTGTCTCTTATTCCCTGAGTGGCATACCATATGTTTATGATTCCTCCAACAGCTTTGACACAATAAATAAGTTCCTCAATTATGTGAAGGCTTCTTCAGTCAAAGGGGGTCATTGATTTAATTGCCTTTACTAAATGATTTATCTTTTTTTTTAATCTTATTTAGTATTAGTTAAGAGAAATTATCACCTAGTTTATGAGTGATAATTTCTCTTAACTAACACTAAATAAGATAATAAAAAAAAAGATAAATACTTCTCTAAAGGAATTCAAATCTATGACCCCTTTTGACTGTAGAAGCCTTCACATCATTGAGGAACTTATTTATTGTGTCAAGGCAGTTGGAGGAATCATAAACATATGGTATGTCACCCTTGGAATAAGCGGCAATAGCAACATGTGCTCTTGTTGTAATAGAAAGTTTGTTTGCTTCCTTGACAACACTTGCACATAGCTTTTTGAAAGCTACAAAGCATTTTGCTTTAGATATTATCATCTTCTGTTGAGTTTTCTATCGGCGCATAATCTTAATTTGTTCCATTACAAAAGTTTTTGGTGAATGAATATGGCTTGATAGAATAGGCTTGAGAAACTTTGTGAAGCAATTTGCGCACTTTATAGGTGACAATATTTGTTTTTATTTCGTGGTTAAGTTATGTATATAAATGAATTTGTTATTATGTATTTTTCTTAGAGATTTATAATCCTTAAAATATATTGTGACTCCAATTTTTAAGGTACTTGAGTTACGTTTTTTCCATTCAAGTTACATTTTTTTTTTAAATCCAATTTTAAAGGTACATGAGTTACATTTCTTCCATTCAAGTATCTTCTAATTTTCCTTTAATATGTGAATCCTCTTTAAAGATAGGATATTTTTAATTAAATTCTGATAACTTTATTTGATTTAGAGTAGGCACATTCGTAATTTTTCCATTTTTGAATTATATGGACAATTTTAGTAATATTTGTAGGATTTAATGTCCTCTACTTCAATATGAAGTGATGTGCTAGAATGGAAAAATGTAAATCATGTACATTTAGAACTAGGGAAAATTAGATGATATAACTTGGATGGAAAAAAACATAAATCATTTACCTTTAAATGGTGTGCGTTGGTTTGGAGGGGAAGCGTCAACATTTTCAAATTCAAACGAGGCACAAAGTGGGAAATACATATTTTTTTCATTTTGTCTTGTATATTAGCACATGGATCTGGCTTCTTGGACCACCTACAATAATTTTCTTAAAAGACATTATGAGTGTGATCCTATTGTTTATTTGTCCCAAATTTTTGTGCATGACCGTGACGACCTTAGTAATGGAGTGGCGTGGTTCGGAGTGGAAAACGTTTGTATTTCAAGTTCAAATGATGCCTAGAATGGGAAATACTAAATTTCCCATTTTACCTGTGCTATAGTCCATGGATTTTTGGTTATATGTGATCCCGACGTGGTTTCGGAAAAATTGTTGATTGGCGTCCATGACGACCTTATTAATGGTGTGGCTTAGTCTAGAGGGGAAAACTTCTATATTTTTCAAGTTCAAACAAAGCCTAGAATGGAAAATACCAAATTCCTATTATTTTTTTTGGCAATAAACTATGAATATTATTACCACTAACAAAACAAAATTCATTACAAGTAATACACAGCCTCAGCAAACCACAAGTTCTCAACTACTTCCTGCCTCACCACCTATACCAATAAAGTTTTAATTACATAAATTTTCTATGAAGGATATACACTTATGCACCTTTTTGGATCCTCTAAACATTGCAATCCTCTCCTTAACAGTAATCTATACATGTTGACGTATAAAACTTCTATATGGGTGTTGCTCTTTAAAGATTCTCCAATTCCTAGCTTGACAAATGAGGTATATCATGGCCCCTTATATTGAAGCTATCGCTTCCTGCTTGAATTTGCTCCAATGTCTCTGTTTAATCAAGTTCAAACACTCCACATTACCACAACATGGAAAATCTCACTCCAATTAGTTACTTCCTCCCTTAATGTAGATGTCCAGTCACATGTACAAAATAAATGTTCTACATCTTCATAACCCTGTTGATCACATAACTCACAGCCAACACTATCTACTGGTGTGCCCATATCATGCATTCTCCCTTTGGTCATTACTTTCTGATATGTTGCAAGCCAAATAAAAAATCTATGCTTAGGTAACATTAGTTTTGTCCACACTAAGTCTGCATTTTCAAAACAAGATCCCTCTCCCAGCAATGTCATACAACTCTGACTCATCGAATAACCTCCATCAAATGTCAAAGTGTATTTATCCTGTTGATATCAATTTTCCGTACCTAATTTCAGTTTATTTAGGGACTTTCAGTACCAACTACTATCATTTGGTGGTATATGTACCCAGAAATATTCATAATTTTTAGATAGATTCCATGTAGCCACTTAACTCGAAGAGCTTCTTTCTGAGTTATGAGTACCCAAATTAGTTTCCCCACTACATCATGGTTCCATATCTTGCAACT
>JAJOOR010006120.1:0-58048 GCA_036250505.1 Solanum acaule | reverse complement strand
ATATGAGGATGCATGATCAAAGTGAAGTCAAAACATGTTTAAGTAAATCTATACTAATAGTAGATATCATATGTGTATGCATGATCCAACCAATCTATAACCCCAACTTAGGATGGGGGATGTCGTTGACACCCGGACACCCTGGTGGCAAGGTATAAACCCCTCACATGGTTGATGTTGGTCACACCCCAAGCATCCTAGGTGGTGAGATATAAACCTCTCACATGATTGATGTTGGTCACACCCCAAGCATCTTAGGTGGTGAGATATAAACCTCTCACCACGAGCCGTGGTGCCCTTCACGACTCGTGTGGGAACTCGTGGGGGGTGCCAAGGCCTAAAATGTCTAGTTCATGCCTTGCACTTATCCCCTTGCTTAGCCTACTAGATTCCGAGGTGTTACAGGTACCCAGTAGATGTTACAAGTACCTAGTTGACATCATAGGTCAACTGAACAAGAAGGGTAAAGGCAATAACAAAAGATTAAATTTATACACAAATCGAGGCCAAAGTTGATATAAAAGAAAGTGAACGAGCATACCAAAAGTAAACCTAGGAACAACTAACTAAACCTAATTGGACCCCATAAGCTTAGAAGGTACACTTATGCACAAGTTTAAATAAAACCCAAACGGATCCCATAGGCCTGATAGGTACACAAAATAGTTAAGTCTACTAAAAGAAGAGTACCACGAAGCAAAAGTCGGGGTCCCAGCCCGAGTAACCATCAAATCGAGTCAACTCCCAGCCTTACTAGCAAGAGTGACTATCAATCGAGGATACCAACCAACCAGGCCACACTGAGCGCAACTAGCAAGAGTTACCCGAGGGTGTCTCGAATCTAAAGAGAATATCATATATTAACATTGCCCAGCTAGCCAGTCCACTTTTACAGGTGTAAGTTGCGCAGCTAGTAAGAATGACCCGGTGGCGTATTGACTCCGAAGTGGATCTCATATATCAATACCAATTCACTATGGAACAATATCCACCCACAAGAATTAATATAAGTCTCCAAGCCTAGAACAATCCAATCTTGTGTCACCATGAAAGCATAGAAACTTTGATAACGCATCGAAGCCGCAAAATTAAGTGGTGAGAATAGAGTATCCAATAAGTTGTTAGATCGTCCTAATTAATGCTCTTGTTATCAGACTCAAGTCTTCTATTCCTATCTACTAGGATCTAGTCTATTTGAACATGCTCATTACCAAAATAATAATAAAATCAATACAAAACAACATGCAGTAATACATATTAACCCCATCTAGCATGGTACTAAACCCTAAATAATACTAATAAATCCAAAAACATGGTATCAAAGAAGAGAAATAAGAATAACAAGGTACCCACCCCCACTACACTCTAATCAACATGCATTTATGCATTTAAGCTCAATCTAAATAGAAAGGAAATTGTATCCTACTTGTAGGCCAACTGCACGCACTCCAAATCACAAGTCTGGAACTTTTCCTTTTCGAAAGGTCTCCAAACGCTGCCACACTAAAAAAAAAATAGGATCATATTGTCAGTACAATCGATTAAACAAAAAAACACACTAAATAGAAATGGGCCAATATTTGAACTAAACTATGAATTATGGGACCCGCGCTAGAATTTCTAGAATTTCCTCTAACAAGAGGTCCTAGTCAATGCCAGAAATTTATGATCCAAAATGGAACACAATTCAAGGGCTCAAACCCTAGCAACCAACCAACATGCAAAAACCATCAATTTAAGCTCAATGAAAGAACTAAGATTGCAACTTTGGATGGTAATTCACCTCAAATGGAGGATGGCCAACTCTTTGTGATCACTCCCCAACGTAGCCTTAATAGTTCAAGATGTGTGGGACTTCGAATCACCCAATTCAGACATAAAACGATCAAGATATAACTATTTGAACAATTGCCATACAAGATGATCGTATCTATCTTTATAATTAAAGACAGACCACCAATAACCTTTACGAATGTGAAGGGTCCACCATGAACGCATTGGGGGACTCACTGTCACGGTAGGGACCCCAAAAATGTGGCCAACAGGCTGCCTGACCTCCACAAATGTGGGCAAGTACCCACGAATGCAACCAGGGGATCCTAAACGCTGAAGTTTTTCATATTCTTCTTTTGAATACCATGATTTGGTTATACTCCATTTTAATAGTAATAGTAGGTATTACACTTTTCTCATGTGCCATATATTCAATTTTAGAAGTATATATTTGTAACGACCGGTTTCCGTCGTTATAGAAAAGCCAATGGGGAAAAACTTTGGGCCGGAAAACTTTTTCGTAGTAACTTGGAATTTTCCAACCTAGTCCAGATTTGGTCAAAATCGGAGTCAGTAAAGTCTAGGGAAATCTTTTAACAATTGGGTGATCTAATTATGATTCTAATTACATGAGTAGATATCTAAGACGTTAAGGAACCCGTACAACTTTACGGAATTGAAGTTGGGTGAGTAGAATTCCCAAAACTGATCTTAGCGTGAACGGGTAGTTACAAAGTGTCATTGGTTGATGGTGTGTTGTGAAATGGGGGTTTTGGAATTCTTAAATTTGCTCACTGTTCCGTGCAAGCTGCTAAGGCGGGATTTTCCCGCCAGGGCAGGGTTGCTGTGGCGGGGCAGTCGCGTCTTAAGTCAGAAATAAACCCCAAAAATGTTTTATTCTGCACTTTTTGACTTTGAGAGCTAGGAGACGACCCCAGGTGTTTTCTTAACAGTTTTTCACCATTCTTGAGGCTAAAGGTAAGGTTTTCAGTCCCCAATTCCATTTTTGGATCCGTAGAATGTAAATTCATAGGTAATTATCGATGGGGGAGGGTTTTGAACTGGAAATTATGGTGGAAAAAGCCCTAATCTGGGTATGGGGATCACTGGTTTGACCTAGTATTGATATTATTGTTATAAATCTGGGTAATTAGGTGTTGTTATTAATCCTCGTATTATTAATTATTTGTAGGCCAAGAACAAGGAGAACGAATCCGGAAAGGGAACAATCAAGTTTCTTAGGGAATTCAAGCTTTGCTCGAGGTAGGTGATGGCTGTGATTTCATGTTATGTGATATATGTTTGTTCTTGGTTTATTATAATGCATGTATGTATGCGAATGTTGCATTACTGATCATACTAATTGTAAATGAGGATAGATGAATGATGAATGCCATGAATCATGACTTGATTGTATGATTTGAGAATTTACTTGTGATTCTGATTGTGGATTATTGAATGGATCGAGTGTTGCATTCCGACACATTAACTGGGATCGGTTGCCACGTTCCAGCATAAACATGGGATCGGTTACCACGTTTTGTCATAAGCATTGGATTGGGTACCACGAACCGGTACACTAACAATTTGGGTTTGGGTTCCATGAGAGGACTATTGACTTGACATAACTGTATAATTGAGAATTGTGAAATGCTCCGTTGTTCGTAAATGATGTTGATATTGTATATGTTTGGTGTATGCATGTCTATTATGTTGTAATGACTTATGTATGTTGCACTTAGTGGGATAGCCGCGTGATCCTATCAGTACACTGTGGTTGTGTACTAATACTGCACTTGCTCTTTCTTTGTTGAGTACAGGGCATCTTCAAGCGGCTACTGACATACCTCATTTAGAAGATCAGTGATCGTTTCGAATTCAAAGGTGAGCTAGTTCTTCTAGGCTGCCATGAGTTCTCTTTCTGTTTATGTCCACATTTTGGACTTAGACTTTCTAGTTAGTTATTCGTATGGTAGTTGGGGTTGTACCCCTTTTTGTTTAGACTTATGGTTGAACCTTAGATGTTTTGGTACATTGACTTTCAGGTTCTAGGCGTTATTTTCCGCATTTGTTTTGTTAGACTTTTTGGAGTTTATGGGAACTCTATTTCTTTTCCCTAGCATTTAAACCTCCTTCCGTAACTTTAAATGCCTTAGTTTGATTCCGTTGTGTAGTTTCATGGTTAGTTGGGGTTTAGTAATGGTTCTCCCACTTGAGGGTTAGTGTGGGTGTCAATTATGATGGTCTGGGTCGTGACAATATTCCTCACACTCCTAGCCCACCCGGGGGAGGACACATTATTTTTGTGGGTGATTAATATTGTGTGATAAATTATCAAATAATATATATGTTGAAAAGGAAGTCATTTTATTGTATAGAAAATACATGATATTTTCTTTCATTATAATTCAATTAGTTAAGGAGAATTTGTATATGAGAAGGTTTAATTTAACTTTGTGAGGAATAATATCAGTAATTATATTTAGTCTAGACATAATTGATTGCATTATAAAATTATACTTTAGGAACTGTAATTGATTCGATTATGAGTCTGACATATAATTATAATGAAAAGGGGTAAATTCCACGCAAACATGTTTTAATCCAAATAAACTCTTTTTTTGGTATAAGTTGAAGAATATTTTAAACATATTTTATTGAAGAGAAGTACACGCATATCATTGAATTTGAATGTAAATACCACTATAAATTCTAAATAAAGTATAACTTCATAAGCTTGAAACTTAAAATCATGTTTGGAATAGGTTAGCGGCCCTAAACATGGTATGAATTAAGTGTTATGCATAGTAATTTCTTGCTTTTCTATTGCATTAAATGTAAGTTTTATTTGTTAGAAGAAGAGTTTGAAAATTTTGGATCTTAATCTAATTTCTATTTCTGTAGCCAATTGGGATAATTAAAAATAAACTATTACAGTGTTGAAACTGATTGCGACCACAATTTATCATACCAAGAAGAATATCTCGCATTATTATGAAGCATCTTTTCTGAATTCTGTTTGCAACTTATAAGTACTTGGTTTCTTTTAAAATTCAAAATGTATGTATATCATTTTTGGTGTTAATATGGTTGTTAGGCAGCTTTTATCAGATATTTTTTTTTAAAAAAAAGTCCCTCAAGATAGCATAAAAGAGCCGGCCCACCAAATACTTAAAATATAAAATCAAATAAAAAACTAGAAGAATACAAAAGCAAATCTAAAGTGGGCTCTAGATCCAAATAATGGAATCCATAGTTTCTTCTTCATTTCTCCATGGTTCTCTTTCAAGGAAGACGGGGAGCTCCATTTTTATTTCCAAATCCCATTTCTAGATCTAGCAGAGTCGGGTAAGTGCCTATTTTCCAATAAAAAGAATGTGCTTTTATGTCTTAGTTCTCTAAATCTAACCAAGAAACTTCTTTTTATCATGGCCGAGATGATTTGATTGGATATGTTCTTCTGGTGAAACTCAATGTTGTATTTTCTGGCTAGATTAAATAAAAGAGTTGGTTGTTGATTCTCAAGGTTTTGCCTTTCTTATGACACTATATAAAGTGGCTGATTTTTCTTGTAACTAAACAAGTAACAATTTTGATCCGATGAATTTTGAATAATTGAAAAAGAATTTTCGGTTGTGTATGAATTCTGAGCAAATTTGCTTCTTGTTTCAAATATTCTAAAACCCCCTATTTTTATGATACATCAATTTAATATCATGTAATGATGGAAGATTGTTCCCTCGGTTGTTATTTTGCTTTATTTCTCTAGGTCATATTTTCAAATTGGGTATTAGCTACTTGTCTAAATTGATCATTTTTCTCCCCTTGCTTGGAAGTTCACAGAAGGTGGAAAAACAATGTCATCCAGCCCTTTCAAAGCTTATATTAGCAATGTAATCCACTAATGAATTTCCCTCTATGAAAATATGTTGAAGCCTTACTTGCCATAATTGATCTAGAGCCTTAATGTCTCCTAGTATAGTAGAATTCTTCTAAAGAATCTCCCAAAATCTAGAAAGAATTAGAACCGTAACTAAAGGATCAGTCTCTAAAATTACCTCATTGAGTCTTATAGAAACACAATGATAAATGACCTTCTTGATTACAATTTCTTTTGCCTCATTGTTTGTTGTTTCATGAATTTCCTCCCCTTTAACAATTATTAGATCCCTTTATGATTCCTTGAATAGTAACCATAGAAACTTTTGCTGAGATTGCTTCTAGATGCCCCAACTGTATTACATTTAAACACTTCCCCGTCAGATAGTTTTCATGTGATAGCTAAAGAGAGAAGCTTTGGTTTATAGTTTGCAACAAAACCATCATGACTGGGCCGATGGTAGGTACTTGATTCATCCTAGGATAAGTGAAATTTTACTAGTCTCCAGATACATGTCTTCACCTTAAAAACTAGAGTATTGTATGACTGTTTCTTCCAATTCCTAAGATTATTTCTCCTTTTACATAAATTCCACACACCTATTGTTGGAATAGCTAAACATATGGATCTCAGTTTTTGACAGAATGATGTTGTCCATTACTGAGTGATCATCCTTGAAAGTTGTAGGCCATCTATATGTATTCCTACAAAAAATAGCAAACTGCTTCCAAAACTTACAAGCACATGATTACTTGCCTAAAAACACCTCTCATTGCTAATCAAAATATTTATATTTCAAATTAAACAAAATAAGTTTAAATAGTCTTATATATATTATAACTAGAATATATAAGATGAAATCTATGTAATTCTACCTACTAATATTCTTTATTACATATCGTATTTTCCTCAATTAGATAAATCATAACTAAGATTCATTTGTCATTTAAGTGTATGAATTAACCAAAATGTATTTTTACTACTGAAAAAAGTGATCCTACCTAAATTAATTTTTGGGATACTGATACTTTAAATCCTTTTTATAAATGCACGAAGTGCAGATATATTTACTAGTTATTATATATTTTGGTTAACTTTAAGTTGAAAGATGGATATTTCGATACATATTACTATTTATCTTGTTTTGCTTCACTACTTTTTTGAGTGCAATACACATCCTCCATGAAAAGTAGAACTCTCTTCAACCTTGATTTGCATATAGAATTCAATCACTTCATATTTAAACAAATAGAGATAAAAGAACGACTCACTTATATAAAACCGTAACAATAATTCATCCTATAAAAGTTCATACCAAAACTCTAGGAATAATATAGCTGCTCATAATAGAGTTTAAGAACACAACATAGATTTGCATAAAGAAAATGTAGTGGAAATATCGTGGACTAACTAGAAAATAATCACAAACAAAGAAAATATAAAAGAAGAATATCACAAGGATTTAATGAGGTTTGGCTAGGCCTACTCCTCCCAGCAGAAGCAGAGAGAGTTTTTCAATATAAAAGAAAGAGAATAAGTTTTACAATGCTTTTAAGCCCTTAAGTTGACATTGTGTATCTTGCACAATGCCTTACAATTCCCAACTATATCCCCTATATATATATCCCAAGTAATCCTAAACCTATAAGGAAAATGTTTCCAATCCTATAAAGAAAATATTTTCCTTTTCCAAATCTATTAGAACAAAGTGTGTCCTAAACTAATAGGAATAAGTTTCCTAAAATATACAAGGGAAAAATCCAAGACACAATTAACAATTTTTTTTGGTTTGACTTTTCTTCATCAATAGGAATAATGTCTCTCTGCCTTCTCAGCCCTTCAAAGGGCTTACTGAGTAAAACCCATACAAATCAAGTCTAGGCAATACCTAAACTTATTTGGCAAGACTATCATTGTTATCGTATCTCTTGGATTATTATGTATAGATAGTTTATTCACATCAACAATCCCTTTAGAAATAATATCTCACCTAAAATGATGTCTTACTACCATATATTTTTTCGCTCCAAACTTGTACCTAAGTAGCCTCTTTCATTGCTTTCGTAAAGACACACCAGATTTTCAAAGTTGCATTCCAATGGATGACACTACCAAAAAGTGTAAAAACATAACATGTTAGAGATCTTCTCTTATCCAAGTCACTTTCATAGTCTGAATTCACCTAACGTACTTCTAGTTCACTTAGCTTGTCTTTGGAAAAAGTCAAGCCCACATCAGAAGTACCCTTCAAGTATCTGATGATCTACTTCACTGTCGGCTAATGTTCTTTACTAGGAGATGCCATATATCTATTCACAACATTAACAACATGTGAATTATCAAGAGGAGTGCAAATAATGGCATACATAATGCTACCAACTATACTAAATACGGAACACTAGACACTTCGAAGATTGCACATACACTTTTCCAAGTCTACTTTTTATAATTCTTTCAACCTTTCTAAAATAACCTCCTTAATTGCCTTACATAACCTTTGTAACATCAATGGTGATTTCATTGTAATCATCCACAAACTGAAACTAGATCCCTCATTAGATTTCTCTATTTCATACTTTGTTATAGATGATGAAGATATCTTAATCCTTGATTATGTCTAGGAGCCGTAACCTAGCTTTGATTATAATTATTGCGGAACTATCATAGATTAACTAGAACACAATCACAAACAAAGAAAATAGAGATGACAATAACACAAGGATTTAATGAGGTTCGGCTAGACCTACTCCTCTCATCAAAAGCAGAGAGAATTCTCCACTATGAAAGAAAGAGAGTAAGTTTTACAATGCTATCAATCCCTTAGGACTACATTGTATATCCTATATAATTCCTTAGACTTTCCAACTATATTCCCAATATATAGATCCCAAGAAGACCCAAAAACTATAAGGAAAAGGTTCTTCCAATCCTTTAAGGATAATATTTTCCTTTCCCTAATCTGTTAGGAGAAATAGTCTCCTAAACTAATAGGAATTCATAGTTTCCTAAAATATACAAGGGAAAAGTTCAAGACATAATTATCAGAAAAATTAAAAGAGAAGAAGAAAATGAAACTCTGGGGTGAATTTCAATTATTCTCTTCTCTTTTTTCTTGCCTCCTAAAAGCTCCAAAACTGCAAAAGAAGTGTCCCGTCTTAGTTCATCGAGTTAAGGAACTATTCATACCACACATATTAATTCTATGTACGAAAACTTCCTTCATCATAAATAAATTCAAACTCAAACATTATTGATTGTACGCAATGCGGGCCAGGTACCAAGGCCACACTGTGCACGAGTGTCGAACTTACTATTATGCACTTTGCAAGCCATCTTCAAGTACATCCTTAAAAAATATTCATCACTTAGTGTCATTTGAGTAACAACTACTGCTCATGAAGGCCATTCATATACAGAATAAAAGGAGTATGGCGGCTAAGTGAAATGTAGGGTTTTGAGTGTTAAAGAAAGGAGATTGAAGCTTTTATAGAGCATAAAAGACCTTGCACTACTTAAAAGTTTTTAAATATACCTCTAAGAACTATAATATTTGTCAATTACTTCTTCTTTAATTATGACTAAATGCATATATAGCCTTTTAAATTTAGCATTAAATGTTGGTTTGATATTTCAATCTTTTTTATAATTTTTTAGATATCTTCACATGATAAATGTGTCTCCTAAACATCTCACGCTGATATGAAAAATCATGTGTCTTATACTTATAGTGTATTTGTGTTAAACGCCAAGCCTACACCCTGGACGTGACCGGCACTCGAGAACCATTGTTGGTCCCCAAAGCAAACCCTTGGCATGGCTCTTTACTCCGCAGAAGACTTACTCATCAATAAAGAACTCAATGTAAACTCAAATCATAAGGATATCATAAACTATAAAAGTTTGGATCATAAATACTCAAAAGAATGTAAGTGTTCAACTCAAAGTCTTTAAAACAATAATAAGGGAAATGTAATAAACACTCCTCAAATACTATTGTCTATCTATGAAGCCTCTAACAACCATGATGAAAGTCAGGAAAATATTCACGACATTATAATACTACTGAAATTAAATGCGGAACCCTCCAAAGAAAGGAGGCTCACCAAAGCAACGCTGGAACTGCAAGTGGTATCAATAAAGCCCCTGTTAAAGACCCTGCTTACCTATATCTGCATTATGAAAGATGCCGGAAAAATGGTGTTAGTACATGGAACGTACGAGCATGCAAGGGGAGCTCTAAAGCACACGCATAGACTTGAACTGATAAAAAAGAAGAACATACTCACCTCATCTCAACTCAAGAATACTCAAAGATTTTCAAATTCAGAAATACTCAAACTCAGTTCAAAATAAAAGCAACAATAAAGATGTATTATAAAGAAATATTTTGAAACAATAGATAATAACTCAATGTATTTAAAAATACAATAATAACTTTTTTACTCTTATTTGGGAGATTATCTAACCGACAATCATCACTATGAGCTATGTGATGATACATTGTCTCACTCATGCTGCCAGAACTGTCCTATACCTTACGGAGTATAAGACATCCTAAACTAAGTGGATCCACTAAATTATGCTTAAAAGAAATAAAAAAAAGTCATCTAAAAAGTATGATCATTTATCCATGTTCGCATACATAGTTTATGAGGACTTTGAGTTGTCTGAACTCATCCCCATATTTGTGCTCAATACTACTTCCAATAATATAACTCATGCTCATATGTTTAAAAATATTTCCTCATCCTCAAACTTTGAGATTATTACTTAAAAGGTTCTCTGAAAAGAGATGATAATCAAACTTCCTCATGAATTCATTTGGAAATCAAAGTTTCCTCTTGTTTTAAATGTAAAACATTTACTCTTTGTGAATACTTAGTTCACTTATATTCATTTTGAAAACATTAACTCAACTCTCCTTATCCTCATGCTGAAGTACCCAAGTCTTAAAATAAGTTTTAAAAGATTGTAAAAGACTTCTCAAAGTGACTAAAAGACTTTACTACAACTTTACTCTTAATCTTTTCTTGAATTTGAAATGTGAATTCAAGAGTTATAATTTGGATAAATAGGATTTCTCAAATATTGATGAAGATTTTAACTGTGGAAATCAAAAAGAGAACATAGGTGCGATTCGTTGAAACTCTCACAGAAAGAAGAACGGATAGGTAGGGGACCTGGGGTCCTAGGCGCATTGAGTGGTGCAGGGCGCCAGCCCGAAAACTTCAAAACAATAGTTGGGGCGCACGGAGTGGCGAGCCCCACCAGGCCCCAAACTACTAGGCAGAATTTCTAGCGTAGTGGTGGCATGATGCCCCACCCCCATGCCTAGATTTTTGACAAATTTTTCTTCTCAATTCCTAAGCCTAACTCATCTAAAATCAAAATATTTCCTTCAAACTCCATTGGGATCAAAAACCCAACAAAATCACAACCAAAATCCACACAAAACCCACCAACAAGAACACTCATTCGCAAGACCCTCACCTCAAGAACTCATCAAGACTCCATTGTTAAAGAATGAAGCTAAAACCTCAAAATTTCTCAAGAATTCAAATCAACCAAACTCAAGAAAGAAATTGTGGATTAAAATCACATGATTTGTGTAAGGGTTAAAAAACTCGTAACTATGAAAGCTTACATACCTCGAAGAACACTTGTTCTTGGCGAAATCTCTATTTTCTTGAACAAACGTTTGAATCCTTTATCTTTTCTCTTCTTGAACTACCCTAAAAATTCCTACGCTTCTTGTGAAAGACAAACTGATTTCAATCTATTTAGACCCCTAAAAGAGGAGAGAAAAACTTTTAGGCTAGGTGAGGGTAAGGAAAAGACCAAAATACCCCTCCTTAATTCGGATGAATTTCCTTAACTGGACCAGCTGAATTCAAATGGGCATATCTCCCTCATCCGAAATTGAAATTTAGCAAACTCAGTGGCGTTGGAAAAAGGACTCAAAGATCTTTCATTCGATATCTTATGATCCACCTTACTTATCATGTACTGAAATTTATGGTCATTTGAAGTTGACCCAAAACTCACAATTGAAGACTAACTTGCACAAATCTCAAATTGGCTATTTCTAATTTTGTTCTTTCTAAAAGTTGCCCTTTCTAAGACCGAGGTTTTACAATAACTCCATCTTGGTAACATTCTTCCTCGAATGAGATCACTATAAGTAGAATTAAGTGTAGAAATATCTAACACCTTGCTCAAATATCCAACATACAATTTAACACAACATAGCATAACAATTTAAAAAGTGTTTTACAAAAAGTCTTTACCATGGTCGGGAATTTTTCTGGAAGGAAAGAGATGTGGGTTCTTTTCTTCATATCCTCCTCAGCCTACCAAGTGGCTTCCTCAATAAAATGATTCCTCCAGAATACCTTGACTGATGCTACCTCCTTGGTTCTCAACTTGCGAACGTGACGATCAAGTATCTCAACAAGTATCTCCTCATAAGATAGGTTGTCCTTAATACCAATATTTTCAGTAGGTATAATAAGTGAAGGATGGTCCATACACTTCTTTAATATTAAAATATGGAACACCAGATAGACTGTTGCTAACTCTGGCAGTAGCTCCAACTCATAAGCTGCATTGCCAATCCTCTTAGATATTCTGTAAGGACCAATATACAAAAAATTGAGTTTCCCCTTCTTGCCAAACCTCATAACACCCTTCAAAGGTGAAACCTTTAAGTAAACCCAATCATCCACCTCAAACTCTAAGTCTCTTCTCCTAACATCGGTATAGAACTTCTGACAACTTTGTGCTGTTTTCAACCTCTCTTTAATGATCTATACCTTCTCCATAGCTTGATGAACCAAGTCTTGTCCTATCAACCCAGCTTCACTGACTTCAAACCATCCAATAGGAGGTCTACAGCTTTTCGCATAAAGTGCCTCATAAGGAGCCATCTGGATGCTAGAGTGATAACTGTTGTTGTAAGCAAACTCTATGAGATGTTAGTGATCATCCCAACTACCTTTGAAATTGATCACACAAACCCTAAATGTATCCTCTATAGTCTAAATCATTCGCTCTTCTTGGCCATCAGTCTGGGGATAGAAAGCAGTACTAAGGTTCACCTTCGAACCCAAACCCTTCTGGAAAGACTTCAACAATTTTATGGTGAAATGCACACCTCTATCTGAAATGATAGACACCGGAACTCCATGAAGTCTGACTATCTCTTGAATACATAATCTGGCATAATCCTCTACTGAATAGGTTGTCTTTAGTGGTAAGGAATGGGTTGATTTAGTCAACCAATCTACAACCACTTAAACAGAATTGTGCTGCTGCAAGACAGTGGCAAACCAGTAATGAAATCCCTATTGATCATCTCCCACTTCCATTCAGGAAGATCTATGTTCTGAGCCATACCACCGGGCCTTTGGTGCTCTACCTTGACTTGTTAGCAATTCAGGCACTCAGCAACGAACTCTGCAATACACCTTATCAAGCTACTCCACCAATATACTTCTCTCAAGTTGTGGTATATCTTTGTGGAACCAGGATGGATTGAATATATGGAGCTATGAGCTTCCTCCATGATCCTCTCTTGGAGTTCATCCTCCTTTGATACACACAATATACCTTGATACCTCAACACACCATCTCCCCCTTGTTCAAAAGCCATCACTTTCTACTTATGAACATTTGCCTTCAATTCATACAAAACAGGGTCTTGTTCTAGTTTCTCTTTCACTTTGGCTACTAGTGATGATTTAGCCCCATTCATCACCACCACTCCACCTTCATTGGAATCCAACAACCGGACTCCCAACCATGAAAGTATGTGCACATCTTTGGCTAATTCTTTCTTGCCTTCCTCATGGGCAGTACTACCCATAGACAACTTGCTCAAGCATCAACAACAACATTAGCCTTACCTAGGTGATAGAGGATACTCATGTCGTAATCTTTGAGTAACTCCAACCACCTCCGCTGTCTGAGATTAAACGTTGTCTGACTGAAAACATACTGAAGACTCTTGTGATCAGTGAAAACATTTACATGAACACCATAAAGATAGTGATGCCATATTTTCAAGGCAAATACTATAGTAGCCAACTCTAGATCATGGGTTGGGTAATTCTTCTCGTGAATCTTAAGCAGTCTGGAGGCATAAGCTAAAATCTTGCCATTCTGCATCAATACACAACCAAGTTAAACTTTAGACGCATCACAATATAGAACTAAAACTTGTGTACCCTCCAGTAAAGTCAACACTGTGGCAATAGTCAACCACATTTTCAATTCTTAAAAGCTTTTCTCACAAGTTTCAGACCATTGAAACTTTGCTGTCTTATGAGCTAACTTAGTCAACGGGTAAGAAATAGATGAACACCCCTCGATAAACCTCCTATAATAACCAACCAATCCCAAGGAAATCATAATATCGGTTGAAGATGTGGGTTTGGGCAAGTTATGAGACGCCTCAATCTTCTGAGTGTAAACTCGAATCCCTTCTCAACATAAAATGTTGCCTAAGAACGACACAGACTCGAATAAAAACTCACAATTGGAAAATCTGGCATACAACTCTCTATCTTTGAGAGTTTGGAGAACTATTCTGAGATGACTTGTGTGATCTTCCTCATTCCTCGAATAAATTAGAATGTCATCAATGAATAGGATAACAGACATATCAAGATAAGGCTGAAACACTCTGTTCATAAGATCCATGAATGCTGCAGGAGCATTAGTCAAGCCAAAAAGGCATAACAAGAAAATCATAATGACCATAGCGGGTCCTGAATGTTGTCTTCGGAATGTCACTTTCTCTTACTCTCAAGTGATGATAGCCAGATCTAAGGTCCATCTTAGAAAAGCAAGTGGAACCCTGAAGTTGATCTAAAAGATCATCAATTCTTGGAAGGGGGTAGTTATTCTTGATAGTAACCTTTTTCAATTGGTAGTAATCAATACACATCCTAAGAGAACAATCTTTGTTCCTCACAAATAAGATCGGAGCGCCCAAGGTGAGACACTTGGTCGAATGAAACCTTTATCAAGAAGATCTCTCAACTGTTCTTTTAACTCTTTTAACTCAGCTAGAGCCATTCTATATGGGGGAATAGAAAGAGGTTGAGTATCATGAATATTATCTATGCTGAAGTCGATTTCTCTCTCATGAGGGACTCTGGGAAGATCATCTGGAAATACCTCTGGAAACTCACTCACGAGTGGAAATGTCTAAATAGGTGGTGTCTCAATACTAGAGTCATTAACTCGGACTAAGTGATCAATGCACCCTTGGAAACTAACTTTCTGGCCTTAAGGTACGAAATAAAAGGACACTTAGGAACTGTTGAACTACTCCTCCACTCTATAACTGGAACATTAGGAAGATGGAACTTTACTACTCGATTTCTACAATCAACTGAGGCATAACATGCATGAAGCTAGTCCTTACCTAGAATAACATCAAAGTCCACTATGTCCAACTCGACTAAGGAAGCTATAGTGTCCTTGTGATTGATAGAGATGGTATAATCACGATAAACTCTCTCAGCTAGAATAGACTAACCAACATGTGTGGAAACACTGAAGGGCTTAAGAAGTTGCTCAGGAATGATATCAAATCTCATATCAATATATGAAGTCACAAAAGATAGACTCGCACCTATATCTATCAATGCATATACATCAAAAGGAAAGACTTTGATCATATCAGTGACAACATCTGGTGAATTATCTTGCTCCTGGCGACTAGTAATAGCATACAGATGGTTTGCTTCTCCGTCTGTCCCTGAAGTAGCTCCTCTAGGTGCAACTCTGTCTACCGGAGCCACTGAAGAAGATTGGGCTCTATTGCCCCCATTACCATTTCCATGACGGTTTGCTCACCTCTGTTCTTTGGCGCATGTGCACTAGTAGATGATAGAGCAGTTCTGGTTGGCCTTTGTTGAAAGGTTGACTTGATCACATTTCCAGTCTTCTGCTCTGAACTCATTACCTGCAGTCTTAGCCTTCTTGTTCCGCAACTCTTCTCTCTCTCTCAGCTTATCTTCCTTAAATTGTTGCACATGGATCATAAGCCTTGCTATATCCACGTCCCTTATTAACATAGGAGCTTTCCCCTCTTTGCTTGACAGACAAGACAACTCAGAAACAAACAAGCTCATCCTACTCCTCTTGTCATAAACCATCTCCGAAGCGTAATAGGATAGTTGAGTGAACTTGAGGTTGTACTCATTCACACTAATGGATTACTACTTAAGAGTGAGGAATTCTCTTACCTTTGTTTCTCTCAGCTCACGGGGAAAGAAACGCCGCATAAAGGCATTTTCAAACACAACCCAGCTCACAATTGGTGCTCCTTCAACTCTACTCTTCTTCTATTGGTCGTACCAGATCCTAGCAGCATCCTTGAGTTGGTATGCAACTAGCTCCACTCTCTCAACATCAACAACATGGATAACCTCAAATATCTTCTATAACTCCTCCACAAAGTTCTTCGGATCCTTAGTGACATTTGACCCAATGAATTCCCGTGGATTCATCCTCAAGAACTCACGTATCCTGGATGTATCAGCCACATCCTATCAAACTGCTCTTTGTTGACTAGCTTTATTGGCTACAACTTGATTTAATATCCAGATAGCATCCCGAAACTCAGCATTAGTGACCTCTTTGGGGTTGCACTTCTGGTGCATTGGGGACCCCTTGATCCTGGGGATCAAAATTCCTCCTGGAAGGATGACCTTAAACAGATCTTCGTGGAGGCACTATCCAAAAGATACGTACAAGCATGAATTAGAAGAAACTTTTATAGAGTTTAACTCTATCACATGAAAATAGTAGGAAGGAAGTGAGATGTTTCCTAAATGTTGTAGCCTCCTAATTATAAATGTGGCGCTCTTCACACTGATAACTAAGACTATACTGATTCATAGATACCCTAGGACTCTTGAACTCTTTGCTCTGATACCAAGTTTGTCAAGACCCGAGCCTACACCCTGGATGTGGCCGACACTTGAGAACTATTACTGGTCCCCCAAGCAAACCCTTGGCTTAACTCCTTACTTATCATAAATGATAATTATTTGAATTAGAAATGCTCAAAAGAACGCCAGTGTTCAACTAAATGTCTTTAAAACATAAATAAGGGAAATGAAAGAAAGACTCCTCAAATACTAATGTCTATCTATGAAGCATCTAACAACTATGATGGATGTCGGGAAAAGAGCCACAACATCTTAATACGATTGAAAGTAAATAGGAAACCCTCTGAAGCAAGGAGGCTACCAAAGCAACTCTAGAATTACAAGTGGTATCAGCGGAGCGCCTGTTGATGACCCTGGTTACCTGTATCTGCATCATGAAAGATGCAGGCCAAATGGCGTCAGTACAAGGAATGTACGAGAATGTAAGGGAAACTCTAAAGCATAGACATAAGCTTGAACTGATAAAAAGGAAGACCATACTCACCTCATCTCAACTCAACTCAAGGATACTCAAAGTTAATCAAATGCTGAAATACTCAAACTCAGTTCAATATAAAAGAAACAGTAAAGAGTCATTATAAAGAAAGCTTTTAAAATAGTAGATAATAACTCAATGTATTTAAAAATACAATAATAACTCATTTACTCTTATTTGGGAGATTCTTTAACTGGCAACCATCACTATGATCTATGTCATGATACAACATCTCGCTCACGCTGCCCGAATTGTCATATACCTTGCAGGAGTATAAGAAATCCTCAACTAAGTGAATCCACTAATTTATGCTTTAAAGCAATAAGGAATCATCTAAAAAGTATGATCATTTACCCAAGTTGACGTATATGGTTTATGAGGACTTTGAGTTGTCTAAACTCGTCCCCATATCGGTGCTCAATACTACTCCCAATAATATAACTCATGCTCATATGTTTAAAAACATTTCCTCATCCTCAAACTTTGAGATTATTACTCACAAGGTTCTCTTAAAAGAGATTATGCTCAAAACTACTCATGAACTCATTTGGAAATCAAAATTTCCTCTTGTTTTAAATATAAAACATTTAATCTTAGGAATACTTAGTTCCCTTATATTAATTTTGAAAACATGAACTCAACTCTCCTCATCTTCATGCTCAAGTACTCAAGTCTTAAAACAAATTTTAAAAGATTGTAAAAGACTTCTCTGAGTGACTCAAAGAATTTACTCGAACTTTACTCTTAATCTTCTCTTGAATTTGAAATGTGAATTCAAGAGTTATTCGTTGTAATAATAGGATTTCTCAAAGATTGATGAAGATGTTAAGTGTGTAAATCAAGAAGAGAACATAGGTGCGATTCGATGGAACTCTCACGGATATAAGGACGAATGGGTAGGGCGCACTAAGTGGCAGAGGGCTCAAGCCCTAACACTTTAGAGCAATAGTTGGGGACTATAAAGTGGCGCACCGCGCCAGACCCCAAACTATTGGGAAGAAGTTCAGGAGCAGTGGTGGCGCGCAGCCCCTCCCCCATGCCCAGATTATTGACGAATTATTCTTCTCAAGCCTAACTGGTCTAAATTGGAATGATTTCCTTCAAAATCTATTGGGATCATAAACCCAACACAATCACAATGAGAATCCACACAAAACCCACTAACAACAACACTCATTCGCAACACCCTCACCACAAGAACTCAACAAGACTCCATTGTTAAAGAATGAAGCTGAAACCTCAAAATATCTCAAGAATTCAAATCAACCAACCTCATGAACGAAATTATGGATGAAAAGCACATGATTTGCATGAGGGTGAACAAACCCATCCCTATGAAAGCTTACATACCTCGAAGAACACTTGTTCTTGGTGAAATCTTGATTTTCTTGAACGAACGCTTGAATCCTTTATCTTTTCTCTTCTGGAACACTGCTAAAAAACCCTATGCTTCTTTTGAAAGGCTAAAAATGATTCGGTTTAGACCCCTAAAAGGGTGAGAAAAATGTTTAGGCTAGGTGGGGGGTAAGGAATAGACCAAAATACCCCTCCTTATTTTTGATAAATTTCCTTAACTAGACAGGTTGAATTCAAACGGGCATATATCCCTCATCTGAACTCGAAATTTAGTAAAATCGGTGGCATTGGAAAAAGGACTCAAAGATCTTTCATTTGATATATTATGGGCCACCTAACTCATCTTGTGTTGAAATTTACGGTCGTTTGAATTTGACCCAAAACTCACAACTGAAGACTAACTTGCACAAATCTCAAATTCGCTATTTCTAATTTAGTTTCTTTTTAAAATTAGCCCTTTCTAGGACCGATGTGTTACAATTTGCTAAGAGATTGTGTGTAAGCTAGTAAACAAGCAACTTATTCATGTATTAGACTCACATGGTTTTTAAAATTTCTATTGTTATCTTATTGAGTAATCCAATTCACAAAATTCTCAATTTCTCACCAGCATCCATGTGATGGATCAGAAAATAACATTACTCCAAAGATAATAAATTATTTGCATAGAATATTTACTTGCATCTGATGAATATAAAATGTGTATTTCAATATAACTTAGTAAAGTTATTATATATTTTAGTTATTTTAAAGTTAAAAGATCGGTATTTAGATACACCACTATTAACCATTTTTTGCATCATTGTTTCCTCCATAAAAAGTATGACTTTTTTTTAAGTTTCTTTGCATATAGCAGTCAATTTGTCATCTCCTCCTTTTTTGTGTAACTCACCTTATCTACAGATTTAGGAGACTTTATTTATAGTTGAACTATTTCTCAAGTAGTATGTAATAAATTGGCTGACTTGGAAAATAATATTAATGCAATAATTGAATTTATTATCATAGGTGAATCTATGCATATCTGGACATAGTTATCATAGTCAAATCATGTGAAAACAAACAAATAGTGTCATATTAATTGAATGCAAACAATAAATATGGGTGCTAGGATTTTGATTTGTCATTATCTTCTTTTGATAATTTTTAAAATTTTATACTTATTCTAATGGTGGACAACAAAGAGCCTTTTTTTACTTTCTCTTTATTGGAGATCATGAGGAATTTTAATTATTTTGAATGAAAATGGACTGCAGGTAAGTTATACATGATGTACTATTTGAATTAAAATTAGCCAATGAGCTATGATTTCTTTAATATCATACCTTGACTTATAACTGCATGGGTTATTATTTCCACTATCTTTATTCTAAACCCTCTCTTACTTGAAGCATTTATCTTTTTTTTTTATAGATAAAAAGATTTATTTAGCATATAAAGAATATTTTGGCTATTTTTTTTAGCAGAGAAAGAGGTTTTACAAATCAGATACCTAGGTAAAATATGAGGTTTTTGGTTAAAAATAATTTGGTCTAATACTTTTTTTTGTTTAAACCCAAGTGTTGCATCATTAATAATATAATAATTTAATACTTCCTCTATTTTAAAAAGAATGACCTAGTTTGACTTGGCACAGAGTTTAAAAAAATATAGAGACTTCAATCTTGTGGTCCTAAATTAAAGTTATGTCAAATGTACCAAAACGTCTTTTAATCTTTTGACCTTAAACAATTCATGTGGGAAACTGAAATTAAAGTGTTGCCAGAAAAAGAAAGAGATCATTCTTTTTTAAACAAACTACAAAGGAAAATAGGGGATTCTTTTTTAAACGGCGGGAGTATATAAATAATATTACTTTCCATCTTTGATAAACCTTTTGACTAAAATAATAAAAGATAAGTAATTTTTTGGATATAAAATAAAAAAATGATCTTTTTAATGAAATAACAAATACTAAGTGACTTTCCTAATGTGAAAGAAAAAAACATAGTGTTGTTGTCAAACATGCTATTGTATTTAATTGTTTATTAACATTCTCAGAATTTTTTTAAGAAGTCAAGACAATTCATTAGACTTACTAGCCGTTGTGTAATGGTCATCATATATATCATACCTCTAATCAATTTTAAAAGAAATTTCTGAAGTTGAAGGTTGTTGCAACCATCATCCATGTTCTCTCTCCTTTCCCTAAATTAAAAGTGAATGTCAAATGATCTCAGTGAAGCACCTATTGATGATCCAGAATACATGTATTTGCATCATTATAAGATGCAGGTCGAATGACATCAGTAAATTGAATGTACGAGCATGCAATAAAAAATGAAAGCATAGCTAACTGACTGACAAGACCGGGAGAAATACTCATCTCAACTAAACTTCAAAACAAAAGCAATAATAGTAAATGCAATTTTTAAAGCTTTATAAAAAAAAAATATAAACTCAATGATGTATAAAAGTACAATAAAGTACTATTTACTCTTATTTTTGAGATTCTCTAAGTGAAAACAATCACTATGAGCTATGTGATGATACAACGTCTCGCACACACTGCCAGAACTGTCCTATACCTTGCCAGGGGTATAGAACACCTCAACTAAGTGGATCCACTAAGCTATGCTCGAAAGCAATAAGGAGTCGTCAAAAAAGTACGATCTTTTACCCATGTTGGCTACATGTTTTATGAGGAGTGTGAGTTGTCGAACTCATCCACATATCAGTGGTCAATGCTACTTCCACTAATATATACTCATGTTCAAATGTGTAAAACATACTCTTTCTCTTATTTGAGATAATTGCTCAAAATATACTCTTAAAAGAGGTAACTACTCCGAAATATCTTTGAACTCATAAACACTTTTGCGAAATCAAAGTTTCTCTTTTCTCAATGTTAAAATTATACATTTGAGAATACTTAGTTCCCTTAAACTTTACTCAAAATGTCTCTCTAAACTTTCATCAAAAACTTCGTTTAAACCACAAATATTGGCTTTCAAAGATTCTCAAGATTTATAACTCAAAATAGAGTTCATGTTGAAATATAGACATGGACGAATCAACACAAGGATCTCAATGACAATATAGGAAACTCAATACTAGAACTCAAGAACTTATAACTCAACGATACTACTCACCTCAAGAATACTCAATTGGTAGGGTTCATGCTGAAATATATAGACATGAATTAATCAACTCAAGAACTTTAATGTGTAACATATAGCAATTCAAGAATAAGGGACAGAGTTTCAAAAAGGATCATGAACTCAAGAACTCAAAATCAACACAATAAAAGCTCTTGAACTTTTCTCTTAAACTCACTTTAGTTTGGAATGTAAATTAAGACAGCTGATTAGGACATGTAGGATATCTCAAGGATTAATGGAGACTTTAGAACTTAATTCAAAGAAGAGAACGTAGTCACTATTCAAAGGAGAACGTTCAAAATGATGCACGGAAAGGAAAAAGGACAAGGCGATCCTGGCACATTGGTGGCGCATCGCCCTAGGGCCTGAACTTAAGAAGTCAGGCCTTGGCGCACTGTTGTCGCGTAACCTCACGGCCTAAACTACTGAAGTCAGACCATTGTGCTATGGTGGCGCACCGCCCCAAGCTCCTATCCAGAAAAATCTGACGAATTTTTCTACTCAATTTAGGATCCTAACTCGTCTAGAATAGGGTGATTTCTTATAAACTCTTCTTTATTCTCAAACCCAACACAAATTCATAGAAATTTCATACAATCCCTTTTCAATAATCACAATTCATAGTCACCTCAACCCAAGAAACTCAAAACTTCCATTGTTAAAGAATGAAACGAATATAAAGAACTACTAAAGAATCTCTTAATATAACAATTTCATGGATGAATTAGATATATGGTGTGAGGAAGAACAATTCCAACATTGTGAGAGGTCTTAAGTACTTGGAAAGAACAATATTCTTGGCTAAAATCAAGGCAGTCTTGATGAACGCTCAAAACCATGTCCTTTCACCTCTTGAACTCTTCATTTATTTTTCCAAGGGGTCGTTTGGTCAGACGCATTAGAAGAAATAGTCCATGTATTATGGATGGTATTA
The DNA here is from genome assembly GCA_036250505.1 of Solanum acaule. Taxonomy (NCBI): domain Eukaryota; kingdom Viridiplantae; phylum Streptophyta; class Magnoliopsida; order Solanales; family Solanaceae; genus Solanum; species Solanum acaule. The sequence goes on along the minus strand of JAJOOR010006120.1, from coordinate 35,526 downwards.
TTTAGTACTATGTTTAGGAATTTGAGCCTATGTATAACTAATCCATGGATTAGTTATACCTCCAACATGGTATTATAGGATGTATTACTAATACCTTCTATTTGGAGGTATTAATAATACATAGGATATAATACTTGGGATAAGTCTATGTAAAGACAAAAATATCCCTCAAATCATTGTAGTTATTTTGTTTATTTTCCTGATTGTATGTTTTATTAGTAAATTTATTTAAATAAATTAGCTTACAAATCATTTAGAGAGAGTTGTTTGTTACTAAATAAATCCCTTACAAATTAATACAAATTTGAAATGTGAGTTATTTAACATTTACTACTTAAAAAGCGAAATCTATCACTACATGATGTTTGCGATCTCAATTGAATGTGTGTGTGTGTATATATATATAATATATATATATATATATATATATATTTATATTTGTGTGGTTTTCTAATTATTTGTGTTTTGAACAATTTAAAAAATTACATACATATTAAACTGTAACTTGCAATTTTTATGCGTAAATGTCGATGGTTATTCAATTTTACCATTGTTGACTGTCTTTTGATTTTAGAAAAAGATGATTTATAATTTTTTTAAATTGAAAATTGACATTTTGTGAGTGATCAATTTATTAAAATGATAATTTTTTATCTTCAAATAATTCAAGTGAAAAAATAGCAAATATGACAACAAAATTGTTCTTCTTATAGTTAGTTAGAAGGCCATAAAAAAATAATATTGTCCGGCAATTATCTACTTTGACCCAATTACATAATATTTCATGGTTATCATTGGAAAGATTTTTTTTAAAAAGTTTTAGTCCAACCACAAGATGAGATGAGAAATAATGAACCAAACACTTGATAAAAATAAACCCTGCATTATTAATCCCTGCACTACTAATCCCTGGATTACTAATCTCTGCATTATATCTTCGTACCAAATGACCCCTAAGCATTTAGGAACGACAAAGAATGGTTTAGCATCTTTTTAGACCCTTTATTGTGTGAGCAAAAACGTGCTAATCCTAGTGGTAAAAGGAAAAAGACCAAAATACCATTTTCTAAATATGATGAAATTACTTAAATAGAGAGGCTTCACTCAAATGGGCATAAATTTTTACTCCGAGCTCAAAATTTAGCAAACTTAGCGGTGTTCGAAAGAGGACTCAAAGACCTTCAATTTGATATCTCACAGGCCACCTAATTCTTTATGTGCTAAGATATATGGTCCATTTAAGTTGATGAAAAACTAGAAACTGATGGTGACTCGTACCAACTTCTCTTTAGTTCTTTCGAAATCCGAGGTGTTACAATATCTCCCCCTTGGGAACATTCGTCCTCAAGTGATAGCTGGACTGAGAATGGCAAGGAAAGGAGTTACTCTAACTATGTTTCTGTCTTCTAATCGTGCCTAGTAACATAGGCATAACTTAATCATACTCTGAGGTTGGAACTATCTATAGCACATAAGTCAAGCACGATATGAGTTTGAACATAGTCATGCTCTATATGAAGCTATCTGACATAAGGCATGGATATATGGGAACGAAGTAAGAATAATAATATCATGCCTTGAGTGATATGACTGATAGCTTTGAAGCTTAGTAACACTTCTCAACTATACTCTTCTTTCTTATTACCACACGTCATTTGCTGCAACTCATAGCTCTCAGAAGGGTATATGACTACTCTTACCAAGGTTTGAATCTAACTGTATTTTCTTAAAATATTCAAGCCTAACTCAAAATCACAAAGTACTTAACATAAGGTGATTATTCTAATCTAAATTACAAGATTCAGGTTCTATACCTCTATAGGAAATCTCATCCCAAGAATATTAGTCCTTACCGCCGCATTCAACCAACCTCGAGTCTTAGTAGAGAACAACCTAATGCATCATGCATTCCTCCACATGCTACCAACACCACATTCAAGCCTAGTACTTTAACCACTCCATGGACTCCTACTAACAAATCCTTCTAAGAATTCATCATTCTCTCGTCACTTCTACATATTGAAATTTCACGCATTACTACCAGGAAAGTGACTTATTGCTCATTGTAAAACCTTATCTCCTTCTTCCTCCATATTTTAAACCTTAGATGGAATAAGCACACCATAACTATCACAATAAGAAATAGAAATCTTCTTCTCTGTCATCACACAACTACTATCAACAACACCACTCTCAAAACTAAAAAGGGTCACTCAAAGGCTTTAGGGCGAACGATCACAAGCATGATTCTTTTGAGAGATCTCATATTAGAATATGCATGACATAACATTATTTTGATAGACAATAAGATCAAATCATGAATTTGCGAGACTGACCATACTATGAGACATGAGTACTTATATGAATAGGTTCATATCATAAGGCAAATATCAATAAGCTTATGGAGTAAGATTGAGATCAATGGGCTAATGTCTTTGCCCCTCATTCTGGAAACGAAGCATAGATGTGAATCTCTCTGATATGTATGATCATAGGTCATACACACAATTCTGATATTAGAAACATCAACAAGATGTTGTTATGACTGAACTTTGAGGAATACGTTAGAATATGAATGGATTGATATAATACTATCACTCTTTGTGAACACATCACTATCTGACTTTCAACACTTGACTTGGTTGCTCATATTATCATATCTCCATTAAGTTTGGAGCTGAAACTTTAAAGCTTTGGATTTATTTTATCATCTTTAAACTGGTCTACATTCTCTTTACTCTAATACTCAGGAAATGCCAATCTGATCATGGCTACTGAACTATGCATATGCAGGTACTAAGATTCTTTATAAGACCTCGTTCTAAGATACGTCTCTTAACCATTTCTCATTGGTTTATAAGGTCGATTAAAAAATGATGCTTACATCAGCCTATTCAATATTGACAGCTCAAATATACTATCTAACCTTAATTAGGACCTCGTCTGGCTACATACAATCTAGGGTACACCTCTTAATGCTCCTTCTAATCTAATGACTTACTCATACTTAATTTCTCTCATCTAAGGGTAATAACATTACACTTGAACAATTCACATGCATTGAAAATAATTCCTTAATTCCTCTTCTACTCTTGTCAAACCTACTAGATCAGATCTTAAAACTAACATCATCACCCTTATGTTGCAATCCCTTTTATCAAGACACTCGTCTCAACTTCAATCTTAATGTCTAGTACCAAGCACATATATCAATATAATTGATCACCTATTAAAACAACTTATGACTACTAGATAAAATTTAGAAACACTCGCTCACTAAGACCTCATGACAGGCAGTCAATCTTTATCTCTCAGTTTATATACTTAGAGTTTACCGTCACATTCCCTTTCACAATTTAATTACTATTTACCAATTCACTATACATCATTACCTAATTAGTTCTATAATCCTCTGAATATCATGGGATCTCCCTTAAAAATAATAAACGTAGCTTAGATCTATTACCTCATGAATATTCTACTCTTTTATTCAGTACCTATACATGGCCTTCACTAACACAATGTTACATTGACATAAATTGCCTTCTTATTAAAGAGTACTCTAACTCATCCATACTAGAAACTCTTACTCTACCTTCTATCATGAAATCTACGTAAACTCATAACTTCTTTGTCTACCCATAAGGGGAAAAAACTCATCATTAATGATTTACTACGTACATCGCTACAACTTACATACTCTACTCATTAACTATCTCCATTTCTAAGTTTATCACACTTCTGAATGCGTACTTCTAACATTGGGTACTTCTACTACTACTGGCTCATATCATCATAACACATACTATCTTTTTGGGTGAAAATACTACCCAAGCCCTAAAGCACACTTCCTCATAAGGGTCTCAACTAAAACAAAGTTTAGAAAAGAGAGTTTGGGAGTACATCTCGCTTATAGGTAAAAAACATGATTCATATGAATAAAAGAGCATTCTTTTGAATCTCAACACTTAAGCTCACTCACGGGGTACTCTCCTTCCCTCTGCAGTCTCTTTACTTTTTTAAGACTTTTGTTGAGAGTAACTCATGCATAAGGATCTGACATTGCTTTTCAAGCCCCTTCAGAAACACACGAGTTAGAATAAGTTCCTTTTCACACAGTTCTATTGAATGATTTAGATTATGAAAGAAGGGAAATATTTCTTAAATGGTTGTAGTACCTAATTTATAGAAGTGGGGCCCACACAACCACTACAAGAAAAAGCTCTATTTAAGACCAACATTTATGGATGAGTTAATAATCACGACTCTAAAAGTATATCTATTGGGACGAGATATTATTTGGGTCCTTAATTATGTATCTTTTTGCGAAGGTAATAAATCTAGTCTCTAAAGAAATTAAAAACTGGTCCCAAATTATAATTTAGGGGTAGAAAGCGGCAACTTCAATTTTAATAAAATTGAATTTTCACCAAAACTTAGAGCCAAAACATAAGTGAACTAAAATTCTAAAAAAACAAAGACAAAGGACGCTTTATTTCTCAAAATAGTGTCGCGAATCAGAAAACCCTAGCAGCATCTGCTTGGTAGCGATCTCAGCATAGCTCATAGCTCTCAGCATTTCATCTGTGTTTTCTCAAAATAGAGAAACCATAGGTCTGCCGAGTAGAGATCTCAACGCAATCTCTATTTTCTATCTTACTCGAATCTCTGGTATGCCCACCTTCGCGAGTTTGATTTTTTTCGTCTCTAACTATGATTTGTTATTTGTTTTATGCGATTTATAACTCTTCTTGTTTGATATACTCTTTTCTGTTAGACTAGTTAGTCGTTTTTTAAAAATATATTAAAGTTTGTGGTGTGATAAGATCCAAAATATGAAGGGGATTAATCTTAAGAGAATAGAGTGTTCCTAACCGTTCTTGTAACATAGGATGTCATAGCTAAATGAACTATAATAGTGTTTGAGAGACGACAGAGAGAGTTGTATTAAACATGAAAAATCCATTATGAATTACAAGTGAAGTATTGTTCCGATTTTTAGACTAGCAGTGAAAGAAAGTAGTTGCAGTTGTTCAACTGATCCATGTGCGTAGTCACGTGCTACTAGTTCCTAACAACTTTTTATCTAACTAAAAGAATTTGGAATTGCAATTGCACTTTTATGAAGTTATCTAATATAAATGGATTATATCATAGTGTATTTGTATGTCTAAAGAATCAATTATATTTTACAATCTAATTAACTTGAACTAATACAAATTACCTCGTATGGTGTTGCATATAAAGGGTAGAAAAAATGATAGTTCAATTTGGGTTTGAAACTTGGAAAACTCGAGATCTTTCAAGAAGATATGTTCTAATAGTAGCACCATATATTCTTCCGTTCTTGTCTAACTGAATCTATGTTTACTGTCTACTACTATCTTAGGTATGCCTCCTCTTTTGCGAGTTGATTTCTATTTTCTTCTCTGATTTGGTGTGTTGTTTGTTTTCTTTGAGTTACTGTTCTTGTTCAGGTTACTCTTCTTCTCTTAGATAACTGATCATGTATTTAAAAATAGATTTAAGTTTGTAGTGTGATAAGATCCCAAAAGTGAAGGGGATCAACCGTAGGAGAACTTAGTGTTCCTAAATAGTAAGAGAACAATTAACCTTTCTTGAACAAAGGGACTAACAGCTCAATGAGGTAAAATAATGTTCTGATAGAGGATTGAGCGAGTTGTATTAAACTTGAGAAATCCATCTTGCATAACAACTGAACTATTGTTCAATTTTTAAGGCTAACAGAGAAGGCGGGAAAAGTTGTTGAAGTTATTAAAACTGATCCATATGCGTAGTAACGTGCCACTAATTCCTATGAGATTTCTATCTAACTAGAATAAATTACGAATTCAATCGTGAAGTTCATTTGTTGCTTGATGGCATGAAGTTCCATTTCTAGCCCCTTTCTTTGTAACTGCTGTTGCTCAGCCTGTCCTGTGAAAAGTTAAACCTATTAAGTGGGAAGTCATATTATTAAATGATAAATACATTTAGCTTAGCCAAGAACGAGTACCTCCTTTTCTGGTACATTCACTATGCGTTTTAGTTCGTCAACAAACCTCACGAACAATTTAACCTCCTCTTCTTTCTCATCAGCCTGATGTTTTGCTATCTCTGTCACCTAACATGAATAGAATATTGTTGTAAGTAAATGGGGAGCAAGAAAAAGGAAAAATAAGGAAAACATCAGAGGTTAGTAGCTGAAGAAAGTAGCTTAAATCACAAGTCAACCCCTTTTGCTTCTATGAAAATTTCTTCACTTTCCTCCGCAAGACTTTGTGCTGTCTCTAGTTTCGTTTTGAACATGAGAATTTCTCTATGGAGGTCTTCCTTCTCATTAGTAACACCATTCAGATTTCTCTACGAACATTCAATTGAATTTCTCATTTTGTCAACAACATCATCATACTTGGTAATTTCTATCTGTAAGTTCTCACAGACTTTCCTTTTCTCTAACAATTCCTCCTCGATGGAACATTTTCCTTCTATGGTTTCCTTGGCACTAGCAGTCAGCTCTGAGTTTTTGCGTGAAAACAATCCTGTGTCCTTGCACTTTCGTGAGATGTCCGTCTTCAAAACAAATATCTTACTTATCTTTTCCTGCAACAGAACTTCAAGCGGCTGACCTTTACAAACAGCTTCATCAAATCATCAATTTCATCTTTCTGATCTTTGTGGTTAGATGCTAATTCTCGTAACAAGCTTAGGTAAAATATCATTCCTTCAAGGATGTCATCATTCTGTACTACGATTTTAAGTAGCTTTTAGAAGGAAAAAGATTCAACTAAGTGTAGAAGCAATATGAGTCAATTTTCCTTATAGTAGAGTAGTATATCTCATCTTGAATTGTTATTTCTAACTGTTTTGATATTGACAAATACTTCAACTAATGGGTCACTGATGATATAGCATGAATCATGAGTTAAGAGAATAATATATCCAGAAAGAGAAGGATCTAATTGAAATAAACAGAGACACCTATCAGTTTGAAGCCATGAAACATAGCCTCTAAGAAAACTACTAGCAATTTGATTAAATCAAATTTAATTTTTTTTGACAAATGTCAATTAAAAAATTTCACATGGATCATAAACTTTTTTGTTTGTAAGTTTTAAATCAAATCCAAAGATTTTTTTCCAGTATAATCTTTTTTCTATGTTTTCTATATCACTTATCTTTGAAGTAATTGAATCATTGAACTTACTTCTATACCAATTATTCAATCACAAATTATATGCATCTTAAGATTCTTCTTATCCTTTATTTTTTATTAATCTAATTTTTATGTATTCTCCAAGGTTATGGCACCTAGTAAGCAATGGATGCAACTTTTTATTGAAAATTGAGTCAACCAAGCCTACTTAGATGAGGTGAAAAAGTTCTTGAATTATGCTATTTTGAGTATTAGAGAAGAAAATGAAATACTATGTCTCGTCAATTTATTATCTTCTATCTATTTGCTAATGAGTTGTGGTCTAAGCACCTTCTGACTTTCTCCAGGTGTTGTAAGGAAGAGACGAGAACAAGAACTTACAAACTTAATCATGTCTTCTAGTCAAGGAAAGGGCGCGATACACAAGAACTCAATGGTTCTTAAACTAGACTATCTGAAAGTTAAACTCCATTTACCAATCAACTAAAGAAATACATCCAAGAAGTTGAAACAAGTAAGTTTTTTTCAAAACTATTTTAATTGCATAGATACCAAAGACTATTAACCTTTTGTCTTTATGATTCAATTTCGTAGCTTTGTGTCAAATAGCAGTTGCATACATGTGTTTTTCCGCTATTTTTTATTTTCTGCATGTACAATTGTTTTAGAAGTACTATACTACACTCGTCCTAGTAGTAGTCTATTTTTTTAAATCATCTTATAGTTGAATTTCTGCATGGTGGCTTACATTTCTATGACTTTTCCAGCATATCTCATTTTAGGCCCACATTTTACAGTTCATTGTCGATAAAAACTCCCTAGAGTGTGGTATCTCATTGAAGCATATCTCATTTCAGCTTTCCAATTTTCTAGTCCATTGTCGATAACAACTATGTGATATCTCATTATTGATTATCGTAATATTTTACAGATAGTCCACCACTGTTTCATCAATCATGGTTCTTTCCAGATGGAATAATTCAACGAGAACTGACTCAATTACTAGTTATACATAATGGTTCTCTTTAACTTGGAAATTTTAGGATATAAAAGTCATTGTGAATGCAATCGATAGTTCTTTAGGATTTAATGAAATCACTGTGAATGTAATCTGTAGACCATTTAGACTTGTGATACACTATCGAATGCAATCTGTTTTTGTTTCCCAACCTACTACATCAAAACATATAAACTTGAAAATTATAGACGATTTAGACTTGTGATACTCTGCTAACTAGATAGTTGAAGTTTTGATAGGAAACTCCACGACTATGAGGAAACCATAATAATTTTAGTCACGAACAAATTTGGATCAGCTTTGAAATTTTATACTTGAAGTTCTGATAGGATGTTTTAGACTTGAAGTTCTGACAGAAAACACTTGAACTCTTTTTTACGTACTTTTATAATCTAAGAGCATCTAGTGAGCTGAATACCCTTCTATGAAGATTATCAAACATCAGACCTCTATCATGCTGCTACTGGTTCCTTTCAAAATTGCCTCTATTGTCTTCTCTTGAAACAATGCATACTCTCCTCTATATATTTGGGTGGAAATTGAATTCTACACGATTTACCCATTACTCCTTCGACCTCAGCTATCCATCTGCACTCTATATAAAGAGATGTTGTTGATCGAGTCTGTAAAGTATCCATAACACACATTCTTGATGGGGAATTTCTCCATTTGTACTATATCTTGTCCTCGAATTTCTGTGTTTTGATGTAGATATGAATTCTTTCTTAATGCATATCAAAGCTTTCCTTATTAATCTTCTTATATTCGTGAAGCTTGTTAACGTTTCTAGATAATCCTCGCTGAATTTTAGAGTTTTTTTGCAATGAGCAGTTTAACTAATTTAGTGTAAAATTTACATCTTACTCTGATCCTTACATATATACCAATAGTTACTTATGGTCTTTTTTAATTTTTTGTACTTACAAATTTTGAAGATTGAAGTTACAACTCAAGATGCATATATAGAAGATGCAAAAGATCATTATTAATTTGCTATGGAATTATGCAAAACTTGATATTATAGTGTAGCTTGAGGTGTTAATTAGCTAAGCTCTTTTGTTAAGAAATATTGAAACTAACATCATGGGATGATAGCCAACTTTTATATTTATATCAGCCTTTTGTTTGGAGATTTTTTGTAGCAATCTTATGTTTATTGATAAAATTTATAATTTCGTGATACAAAGCTTAAGAATCATTGGTAGTCAACTAGAGACCAAAACTATTGCTCTGTCCCTAAAAGTTCTTTTAAGACGAGACAACTTCTCGTCCCTAAAGGTTAATCTAGGATGAGGTAGCCACTAGTCGCAAAAAGGTACTCTATAATGAGGTAGTTTCTCTTCCCTAAAGGGATTTAACGACCAGAAAATTACTTGTTTTTAAAGAAGAAAATCAACTATTTGGGACGAGATACATGGTCTTTAAAAGTATTTTTGCGACTAGCTATCATTCCGTCTCTAAAAACATTTAAGGACTAGCTAAAGGAGGCCGTCATAGTTGACCTTTAGCGAAGAGGTCTATTAGGACGGGTGGCGACCAGGCTTTTCCCGTCGCAATAGACTATTTGGGACTAGATTTAGACTTTTTGGGACCAGATTTCCCTTCCTTAGAGGGTGTTTTTCTTGTAGTGAACCATAAATAAGATCCTACGTGACACTACTTCATATACATCCTAGGATAATTGAACTCTATGCTCTGATACCAAGTTTTTCACGACTCGAGCCAACACCCTGGACGTGCCTAGCAATCGAGAACCATTGTAGGTCCCCATGCAAACCCTCACCCTGATTGACTACAAGTGGAAAATTAATTCAAGTGAAAATAGGCTTAAAACATGATTTGTTCTAATACAAAACTAAACTTGAATGTCAGAAAGTACTATTGCAATACCATAATTGTTTGCAAAACATCTTTAAAGACTAGAAAGTACTGAGAGACTCCTCGACTCTTTCTATCTATGAAGTATGTACTATTACTGAAGAATATCAGGGAAAGACCCACGACATCTCAAAACTACTAACTAGAAGGTAAATATGAAGTCCTCCGGAATATAAAAAGGCTCACCAAAGCTTACTGGAATATCAATTAATCTCAATGCAGCACATAGTGATGATCCTGAACACTTGTATATGCATCATTATAAGATGCAGGTTGAATGAAATCAATATTTTGAATGTACGAGCATGCAAGGAGAACTGAAAGCATAGATAACTAACTGACGAGACTAGGAGAAATACTCACCTCAACTAAACTTCAATACAAAATAAATAACAAGAGACGCATTGTTTAAACCGTTATAAAACAAAAGATATAAACTCAATGATGTATAAAAATACAATAAAATACTCCTTACTCTTATTTGGGAAATTGTCTAACCGAGAACCATAATTGTGAGCTATGTGAAGATACAATATCTCACCCATAGTGTTAGAATTGTCATATACCTAGCTAGGGTATAGAAAACCTCAACTATGTGGATCCACTAAACTATACTCGAAAGCAATAAGGAGTCGTCTAAAAGTATAATCCTTTACCCATGTTGGCTACATGGTTTATGATGAGTTTCAGTTGTCTGAACTCATCCCCATATCAGTGCTCAATACTACTCCCAATAATATATATTCATGCTCAAATGTGTAAAACATACTCTTTCTCTATTTTGAGATAATTGCTAAAACTATCCTCCTAAAAGAGGTAACTGCTCTGAAATATCTGTGAACTCATTAACTCTTTTTAGAAATCAAAGTTTCTCTTTTCTCAATGTAAAAATTATACATTTTGGAGTACCTAGTTCCCTTAAACTTTTACTCAAAATGTATCTTTAAAATTTCCTCAAAAACTTAGTTTAAAACACAAATATAAGCTTTAGAAGATTCTCAAGATTTATAACCCAAAATAGAGTTCATGCTGTAATATAGACATGAACGAATCAATTAAAGGATCTCAATGACAATATAGGGAACTCAATACTAAGAACTCAACGATACTACTCACCTAAAGAATACTCAATTCAAAGGGTTCATATTGAAATATAAACATGAACGAATCAACTCAAGAACCTTAATGCCTAACATAAAGCAATTCAAGAATTAGGATTAGAGTTTCAAAAAGGAACAAGAACTCAAGACCTCAAAATCAACTTAATAAAAGCTCTTGAACTCTTCTCTAAAACTCACTTTAGTTTGGAATGTAAATTAAGACATGTGATTAGGACATGTAGTATCTCTCAAGGATTAATTGATACTTTAGAAGCTAATATAAAGAAGAGAATGTAGTCTTTATTCAAAGGAACACATTCAGAATAAAGCACGGAAAGGAAAAAGGACCAGGCGACCTTGGCGCACTGGTGGCCCATTGCCCCGGGGCCTGAACTTCAAAAGTCAGGCCTTGACGCACTGGTGGCGTGTCTCCCCAGGGCCTGAACTACTGAAGTTAGTCCTTGGTGCTATGCTGGCACGCCGCCTTAGTCCCCTACCCCAAAAAAATCCAATGAATTTTTCTATTCAATTTAGGGTCCTAACTCGTCTAGAATTTGGTGATTTCTTCTAATCTCTTCTTGATACTCAAAACCAGTACGAATTCATAGAAATTTTATACAATCTCTTTTCAAGAATGACAACTCATAATCAATATCTTCATTACAAGAACCTCAAAACTTCTATTGTTAAAGAATAAAATGAAAATAAACAAATACTCAAGAATCTCTCAATATAACGATTTCATGGACGAATTCATGGATGAATTAGATGTATGGGGTGAGGACAGACAATTCCAACACTTTGAGAAGCCTTACATTCCTTGGAAGAACAATGTTCTTGGTGAGAATCGAAGGGATCTTGACAAACGGTCAAAACCTAGCTCTTTCTCCTTTTGAACTCTTCTCTTATTTTTCAAACTGTTTAGAAATGACAAAGAATGGTTTAGAATCTGATTAGACCCTTAACTGGGTGAGGAAAAACATGCTAATCCTAGTGGGAAATTGTAAATACCAAAATACCCTTTTCTAAAATGGATGAAATGCCTTAAATAGAGAGGCTTCACTCAAACGGGCAAAATTTTTTACTCCGAGCTCCAAATTTAGCAAACTTGGTGACATTGAAAAGAAGACTCAAAGACCTACAATTTGATAGTTCATGGGCAACCTAATTATTTATGTGCTAAGAGATATGGTCGATTGAGGTTGACCCAAAACTAGAAACTAATAGTGACTAGTATGAATTCTCTTTAGATCTTTCGAAATCTGAGGTGTTACATGTTAGATCTACACGGTATAACACAAGCATACCTCCTCCATTAAAATGAAGAGAAATCACTCTTCAATGATAAGTATAAAACAAACAAGTTATTCAACAAATAATAAATCAAAAGGTGGATCCTACACACAAAAAACCATGCCACAAAGGAAAAAAGTTCAAAGAACAATAGACAACAAGTTCAAAGTCTACTTTGGTATAAAAATATTAGCCTATTTCAAAATATATTTTAGATAAATTTGCATAAAAAATATATGGAATTTTCAGCCACGTATATCAGCTATGCGTTCAGCCACGTATATCAAGTACATGTAAATATTTTTAGCTACTATATGTAAACATGTTTAGCTACTTGTAATATTCATCTTGTATGTGTAAAATAATTTTTTACTAGTATAAAAAAATGTAAATTATATAGCATAATAAGTTAGATTAGTTAGGACTTTTGAGGCATATTTAAGGCTTTCAACTTTTATCACTAGAAAGCATCCAAAACCTTACGATTTTGAAAACCTATCTACACTTTCCTTCACTTCTCCCATCTTTTCCATTCCCATCCATGTTCTCTCTCTATTGCCTAAATCATTAAAAGGTTTGTTGTAAGTATAGTTTCTCTACAATTATTTTCATTATATGTTTTTAGGTTGGAAGCTTAAGTTTGTTTACTATTTCTTTTCTTTCTCTCTTCTCTTTGAAGTTTATTTTAACTTGTTCTTGCTCCCTTTACATTACTCTATCGAATTTTCCTCTTCATGGTTCCAATTCAGATGCCTTGAGCAATATAGATTCTAAGCTCTTCAGACTTGATAGGATCATGAGGGTTCCCAGGATGTTATGACCAATATATTGAATGCCTTTTATTTTGATGTGTATGCCTTGCTTGATCAAGGTGCTACATTGTCGTTTGTTACTCCTTATGTGGCCATGAAATTTGATGTTGGTCTAGAAATCCGTTCTAACTCCTTTCATGTCTCCATTCCCATTGGTGATTCTATTGTTGGTAAACCGTTTATAGAAATTGTCCTATTTTAGTTTCTCATAGAGTCACTCCAAATGAAAAAAGGAAATACAATGGTAGGATTTTCCATATTTCTTATTAAATAATGAAAAACCAATTGATCGGGAAAGTATGTTGATCTTGAAGAGCCTAATATGTTGGATTTTATTTTTATTCTTGGGATGGATTGGCTTCATGCATGTTATTCTTCCGAAGATTGTAGGACCTGATTGGTCACATTCAAGGTTCTGAACTAACCTATCATGTCATGGGAAAGGGGAAATTGTGCACTTAATGGTAAGTTTATATCATTCCTAAAAACGAGGAATATGATTTCTAAGTGTTTCATTGATCATATAGTTCAGTTTAGGGATAGAAATTACCAAAACCCTACTTTTGAGTCTATTCTGATTGTAAATGAGTTTTCGGGAGTGTTTATTGATGATCTTCCCTGTATTCCTCTCGAAACGAAAATAAACTTCAGTAAAGACCTTCTTCCTTATATACAATCTATTTCTATTCCTCCCTACCATATGGCCCCGACAAAACATAATGAGTTAAAGGATCAATTAAAGTACTTATTGTATAAGGGTTTTATTACACAGAGTATCTAACCATGGGGTGCTCTGGTGTTGCTTGTTCTGATAAAGGATAGCTCCATCCTAATATGCATTAACTATCATCAAATGAATAAGGTTTCCATTCAGAATACGTATCCTATTCCAAGGGAAGATGAGTTATTTGATAAATTCCAAGGAGAGAGTTACTTCTTTAAAGTTAACCTTTGGTCAGGTTATCAATAATTGAGAGTGAAGGAGGGTGATATTCTGATTTCTGTGATTGAAAGTGTCACGATCCAAATTATACACTAGGGTTGACATGGCGTATAGGACCCCGAAAGGTCTTACACTAGCCAGTTAGTATAAATCATACAAGATAATAGAAATAAAATTTACAAAGGAAAAATCTAATGTCAAAAATGTGTTTGACAAAAGTGGAAGTCTAACATAAGTTTTAATAAGTCATCAACTAATCAAAAGAAGTGTTGTGACGCAACCCATACACCATGTACAAATGTCTAAAAAATTAAATGACATAAAGCTATAAAAGTGTCTCAGTCCACAAAACATGAGGACTCACCAATCCTTGAGAGCCAAAAGATAAACTAGCCACGAGCGCGAGAGGTAGGAGCATCGGTCCCTACATTAGTAAAACAATGAAGGTACAAGCATATATTAGTACATGGAATGTACTAAGTAAGATAGCAATGCATATGAGTTATGAAATCATAGCCAAAAAGACTTTTCATGACATACAATGACCTAGTTAATTCATAAGATAAAAGGTTATAAAACATAAGTCATAATCATGGCCAATAAGAACCATAAGTCTGAGCTAATGTGGATCCACTAGCTAATGTCTATCTGAGACAATCATCTTGTGGCTGCACAAAGTTTATGGAACATGGGTAATCGCCGGTAGTCAAATAGGTGTTAAGTAAAAATCCCACAAAATAGTGTTTAATCATATTATTTTCATTATCCATTGAAAGGCAAAATTAAGCAATCAATCCAAGCTAAAGTTCATTTAGAATAACTCTTAAACTTAATTCAACGTAGGTGAGAAAACCTTTTAGTCTTATTAATCCTTTGTTTGAGAAATCCATTGAGAATTATGTTCTTAGTAGTATGTGAGAAACATTTCACAATAATCACATTGATACTTAACTCTCAAAGCAACCTAAAATCATGTATATCAACTTCATAAAAGAATCCATATTCTCACAAATTAATAATTCCATAGTTCATAAGCTTCATCATGTGTTCATAGTCTAAAATGATGGATCATGCATGGGTTCATATGGATTAAACTTAAAGTCAGGTAATTACTTTAAATCAGGCATAAAAAGATAGAAAACAATCAATTTGTAACACCTCATAAATCTAGCTAAGACTGAACCAGGAAAATAGGCGAACCACGGAGGTCCATGAGCCCCTACATAGACTATGGAACCCCACACAATCCTTCAATATGCTCGTGAAAGAAACCCAAAGGACCCCCAAAGGACAGTGAGGAAACATATACCACTAGACGGTCCACGGAACCCCACACGACCCGTCAAGTGTGATGTGAAAACAAGCCAGTACAACCCACACTCACTGTGAAGAACCACAATTGCCTACACGGCCCGTGGTGCTTCACAGGGTTCGTGATGTTTACCGTGAATGCGGCAGTGCAGCCTTCAAGTTTTTGGTCAACTTCAAACGGTCATATCTTTTAGCACAAAATGAATTAGGTGGCCCATGACCTATCAAATTAAATATATTTGAGTCCTCTTTCCAACGCCACAAATTTTGCTAAAATCCAAGCTTGGAGCAAAAAATTATGCTCATTTCAATAAAGACCTACCGAGCAGGCCATAACCACGACCCACTAGACGGGCTGTAGTCTTAATAATTGTCAGTCAGTCCCACTGTGAATGGCACTTCATCAGATTTAGGTCCAGGTCGTTTTGGTCTTTTCCCCTATGCATTTGTTACGTAAATTACTTCGTTTGATGCCTAAACTACGTTGTTTTGTTTCGTCTAAGCCTAATAACATAGTAAAACAATACCCATAACCCGCATTCTCCAAAAATCATCCAACTTCGAGCGAAAAATAGAGAAAGAGGTGACCAGTTCTTTCAAGAACAGGCAAAAACATTATTCGAATGTCAGCCCTGAAATCTAAAGAATTTCTCTGTAGATTTCGTCACCAGGTATGTGGGACTTGACTAGTGGGTTCCTTTCACCCATTAGGTCCCCAGATTTCAGTTAGTTCTTCAGATTATCATAAATTGATCAGACCTAGGGTTTCCAGATTTTCAACATTTATTGTGATTATGGCTCCTTTGATCTAAATAACGTGTTTCTTGATAATTTAGTATAATTCTTGCCATAACACTCAGAACTCTAGCTTGTGTAAATTTATCCTAGTTCATGAATTATACTTGCTAGGCAAATATGTAAGAAAATCATGCTTTAGAAATTGAATGCCATCACTTTAAGTATATTTATGTGCATTCATAGATAGCATGTCAGCATTTTTGAGCTACTCAATAATTTAGTGCATTTTAACTTCTCATTCAGTTGGGAGTACACTTAGCACCATGTTTAATTAGGGTTCAGCGTACCCTCATGATTAACGCTCAACCACACCTCATCCGATATTAGGTGTGGGCGATCGTAATCTAGTATAAAACCCAACAAGTGAGTTATGGTCGAACCCACAAAGAGTGGTACAAGTTTTAATTCAATTATGAAGTTATAAATGCAAATTAATCGGTTGTAGGAATGAAAATTATCGAAAGAACTTAAATAAATTGAAGGGGTGACATGAATGTCAGATGGGATATTTGGTCGTCAATTAGCAACTAAAGATTTGAGAAATGACAAAGGAGAAATAAGTAATTAAGAGATACTCAGGGGTATGACCGACTAACTACAAATTTCGCTAAATAGGTGTTCGGTAATTACTAACGGTTTCTAAATCGTAGCGGGTAGGCTGGACCTTAGATGCAATAGCTTTCTCTCGAACATCTATTACTATTCGGGTGAGTTCTCTCGAACCTCAACAAGCTTCTCATGATAAACAACCCAAAACCTCACTTCAGCTACTCCCTCTCGCTAGATAGGTAGCATTTAGCTTAGAACTCACTCTCTCGAGTTGAACCCACAACAACCCAAAGACTATAAATGCTAATTTATAACCTTAGCTTTATACCTCTCTCTCAAGCAAGCATAAAACACTAACAATATTGAAATGCACATTCAAATATATCAATTTAACAACAACTATAAATCAAACCCACTTCAAAACAACATTACAATTAATAATCCCTAACACCCATCAGCTAAATCAGACAATTAGTCACATAGTCACACCCCCAAGTATGGGGTTTTTAGCTATTCATCATAAAAAGTAAGAATTCAATACCTATTACATTTTACATGACTGGGTATTGATTTCCAAGATCTTAAAATGATTAAATGGAGCTTTAATTACAAAACCCAATTTGAAATTTACTTGAAATCTACTTGAAAGTCTCAAACCTCAACAAGAACAGTGTTTTTCGTTATGGGTAAGAGTTTCCCAATGTTTGGATACCTTCTCTCACTTCAAATCATCAATTTATATTGACCTAAAATTTTGCCTTTCGGGGCAAATCTACAAGGAAAGTCGGGCTTTGCCGACTGAACGACGACTTCCCAATCGCCCCTGTCCATCGCCTTCGTCTTTCGTGTTTTCATCTAATATGCACTCTAACTTTAGGCGGTCCATGTCGGGATTGCCAATGGATTCCGCGATGCGCCCTTTGCTCCTTTGGATCGCCAATTTGCTTGCATCTTCACTGAACATTCTGTAACATTCGGTGGCCAAACCTCTCTTTTCCGATCCAATCGGCGTGTCGCTGATAGGGTTTATGCCTCGCCCAATTTCTCTCGTCTCCAGGGCTGTCATGATTGAACTTTGGGCGGAGTGACGAGTAACTCAGCGATTTGTCGAGTGGTCTTGGCGATCACCAGGATCGCTTTTCTTCACTTCTTTAGCTTGTTAGCTCCTTTTTGCCCAACAGTGTCCTTGTCTTTCTCCTTAGCCTTCATGGCTGCAAATCAACACTTTAACATTAGTTTAGAGAATATATTAGGCATTTGAGGACACTTAAACTACAAAAACAGAACCCTAAATTAGACCGATTCTCAGACTCATCAACACCCCCAACTTACATTTTTGCTTGCCCTCAAGTAAAGTTTCAAGATCAATCGGTTCAACAAGGATGTCTACAAACAGTGTTGCTGAAGATTAATGAAGTATGGCCTGAAAATCACTTTTTTCTCCTCTTTCACATTCAAACATGTTCATAATCTACCCTATTATTCAATTAAATATAAATTATCGGAT
Organism: Solanum acaule; assembly: GCA_036250505.1. Taxonomy (NCBI): domain Eukaryota; kingdom Viridiplantae; phylum Streptophyta; class Magnoliopsida; order Solanales; family Solanaceae; genus Solanum; species Solanum acaule. Next base: position 17,161 of record JAJOOR010006120.1, on the reverse strand, counting down.
ACCCCATTTCTTTTCATTGTTTTCACACAATTTTATTTCACAACTTTTTCTCTTTTTCAGTTTTTCTATTTTCTTTCTTTTCTTTCTCTCTTTTTTTATATGGAGGGGTTCCATCTTTTTTTAAAAACCATCAAAGGGGGAATCTTTACACCCAACTTAGGCTTTTGGCCTAATGTCACGACCCAGGGGTACTCCCTAGATGTAACAAGGCATATAAGACCACGAGAGGCCTCATACAAGCCACTTAGCATATCATAACATAAATTAATAGAAAAGTGCGGGAATTAAAACTTTTCAATAGAATTAAAGTGTTTTATAAAAAAATGAGCGGAAGTCTAATAACATTGTCTCAAACCATCTAAACAACATGAATCAACATGAATAAAGTCTTGGGTCACAGCCCATACATTAGTCCAAGACATAAAGGAAAACATAAGGGAAAGTGGTGATCACATCCTCGAACACAATGAGGACTCACCAAAATTTCATTTCCTTGACCAATAATGAAGCTAGCCATGAGTGTGACAATCAATGTCGCCGGACCCTACATTTGATAAGAATGTAGGCAAGAGTAAGCGTTAGTACAATCAAATACTAAATATGATGGCTAAAATAAACAACAACATAATCAGTAGTCAATATAAGACATAAAGCATAAGCATAATCAAGGCATAATAAGCATCATAATGAAAGAGGAATACTTCTTTAAGTAACCTCGCTTATCCTTAGCCAAGACTTAGGTCATTCGCCTCTAGTCAAGTTTACATCATGTAAGGCATATCTAGCAACACTCCAAGTCAATCAACTTCATATCATAATCATATTAGTCATACTTACATTTAAAGACATGGGTATTGGCCTCAATGCCTAGTTCATAAAGGCTACTGGGTATTCGCCTCTTGCCTTACTTACTTTTAGATTGCGGGTACTCACCTTCACAATTTCATCAAATGGTGCAGGTACTCGCCTATACATCATTTTATAAGGAGCATGGGCACTCGCCTCCATGTCCATTCATCATAGCAAGAACGTCGGAACTCACCTCTTGTGTAATTCTAAGGAGTATGGGAAATCACCTCATATCCTTATATAAGGGGGTGAAGGGTAATCGCCTCTAGTCTCATCATTCATTAAGCATTTTAGTCTAAATTCATTTTAGGTGAGCAATACTTTTAACCTAGAATCATTCATGTTAGTAAACCTTTCACATTCATTCAAACATGCTTATCAATTCATTGTGGGAAGTATCCCTTCCACATCATAACATCAATAATTTATAGTTTAGGTATTACTCTCAAAGCACTATATCTCATGATCATCATCTATGCTTTACTCTCAATCAATTAACATCATATTCATCATACATGCTTCCATCTAAAGCAATTCTAGTCATAAATCATCAATCTTATAAAGAGGTATCTAACCTGTAGAGTTTCTCTCATATGCCATCAAACCCAACATATGAATTCAACCCTAAGATCATAGGATAGGCATGGGTACATGTAATTTCATCCTATATACATGCAATTATATCAATTCAATCATAAACAATCATAATCGACTCAATTGGATCAATATTCATCATAACCCACAACAATGGAAGAAACCCTAACTAGAATTGGGGAGATTTTTCTTCAAATTGTGGAATTCTAGGGGACTCCATCGTAGGAAGGATCCCATGGATTAAAATCCATCATACCTTAGTCACAAATCCCACAAAAGCATGAAGATTGGGAGACTTGATCTTGACCTAGCTTCAATCCTTCTTCTTCTTCTTCCAACTTCTAGAGAGAAAATATTTGAGAGGGGATTTGAGTCTTTCTTTTGGGAATTCAGAGAATGACTTAATTGAATGAGTTTAGGGGTCTAAAATCCTTATATAAGTGCTCTAGGTATAGGCAAAATGACACCACTTCAATCTAAATAAAAACGAAAAAGACCCTTAAGTCCCTAAAATAACCGTCAGCCACGAACAACGGAACCCCGATCAACAGACCGTTGACTGACCTATGGTCCGTCTTGGTCAATCGTGGTTCGATGATTAGAGACTTGGACTTCAGGACCTTAAACTCACGGACCCTCGACCAAAGGACCATCGACTGACCTATGGTCCATCTTGGTCGGTCGTGGTTCCTTGGCAAAGAGTTTCTTCTTGACCCACAACTTGCGAACTATGGACCGTGGTCCCAGCTATGGTCCGTAGGTCCTTTGGTGGTCTTGGCTTGGGAGAATGTTTGGTGGACTCTTCCACGGACCTACCTACAGTCCGTAACTCGACCTATGGGTGGTGGTCGGCCTGCGTGGATTGCACCTGCAGTTCTCCAAAAGCTGCAATTTACCTCGCTCGAATCAGGGGTGTTACATTATCTCCCTCTTGGGATTATTCGTCCTCGAATGAGATTTTAAGCACGTTTCTAAACGAAAAGACTTAAGACTAGCAGCCCATCATGCATGCAACTCATCTATATGCACATAACTAAGGAGGAAACATCAACTCCAATCCCAACATACTCAATGCACCACAAGGGAGTAGGAACTACATCTAACAATCCAATATGCACGAAATTTCAGATTTCTTACACTTAAAGAGGAACTACCTTCTCCAAACTCAAAAGCAATTCTCATGTACAAAGTACATATTCAACGGGGGAACCTCCACTCCAAGTCAAGGCATGTTCTTCAACTCATCTCATGAAGTCTATAAGAAATTCGTACTCAATACTCAACAACATGAGGAAAATAATGCACATAAGTCATTTCTTTCAAAACTTAGGCTTTTTTATGAACATGCAAATTTAAGGAAATCGTGGAAACATATAAAGCACACATGACTTCAAACAAAAGCAAATCTAGAGGAACTTATTACATCAAGCTAGAAATGGAGGAAAAATATGAGGATATCGGGACATCATATCGGCCTCGATCTCCCAAGTAGCACCCTCAACTAGATGGTTTCTCCACAACAATTTTGCGTAGGCAACTTCTTTGTTCTTAAGTTTCTAAACTTGATGGTCTAAGATCTCAATCGGAACTTCTTCATAAGAAAGGTTCTCTTTCAATTCCAACCCTTCTAGGGAGACTTTGGATGTCGGATCCCCAACACACTTTTTCAACATAGAGACATGGAAAACCGGATGCACCGACGCCAACTCATTAGGCAAATCAAGCTCATATGAAACCTTACCAACACATCTCAAAATTTGATATGGGCCTACAAATCGGAGACTAAGCTTCCCCTTATTACCAAACCTCATTACACACTTAATGGGTAAGATTTTCAAGTAAACCCAATCAAGCACATCAAATTCAAGGTCTCTCCTTCAAACATCCGCATAAGAATTTTGTTGACTTTGGGACGTTCTCAACCTCTTTCTTATGAGTCGAACTTTCTCAATAGCCTCATGAACTATCTCGGGTCCTATCAAAGCAACCTCACCCACCTTAAATCAACCTATAGGAGATCTACACCTCCTACCATAAAGGGCCTCAAACGGAGCCATACCAATACTATAATGGTAGCTATTATTATAGCAAACTCAATAAATGGAAAATGGTCATCCCAATTACCCTTAAAATCAATCACACAAGCCCTCAACGTGTCTTACAATGTGAGGATTCTTCGTTCCACTTGCCCATCAGTTTGGGGGTGAAAAGTCGTACTAAGCCTATCTTTGGTGCCAAGACCCTTTTGGAAAGACTTCCGAAACTGAGAAGTAAACTGAGTACCTCTATTGGAGATAATGGACAAGGGCACCCATGCAATCTCACCATCTCACAAAAATATAATTTAGCATAGTCTTCCCCCGAATAAGAAACCTTGAGGGAATAAAATGGGCCGACTTTGTTATTCGGTCAAATATAACCCAAATTGAATCATATTATCGCCGAGTTCATGGCAACTCTACTATGAAGTCCATATTCACATCTTCCCACTTCCAAGTAGAAATACTGATGCTCAACCTTAACTTGTTGGCAATTAGGACACTTAGCCACAAATCCCGCAATATTCTTCTTCATCCCATTCCACCAATAGATCTCCCGCAAATCACGGTACATCTTAATGGCTCCCGGGTGAATAGAATACCGAGAACTATAGGCTTTCGCTAAAATCGGTTACTTCAAGTCATCCACATTTGGAACACATAACCGACCTTGATATCTAAAGACAACATCTCCCCCTTGGGAGAAAGCCTCAACGTACTTTCTAAATACCGCCTCTTTCAACTCTACCAAAGTCGGATGAAGACATTGCTTTGCCTTGACATCCGTTACAAAAGACAATTCTAACCCTTTATGAACCATAGCACCACCCTTGGAGGAGTCTACCAATCGAACACCCAATTGGGCCTCCATAGACATCTCGGGCCAATTATTTTTTATCATCATCAACATCTGCAATACTACCCATGGACAACCGACTAAAGGCATCCGCCACCACATTATCTTTATCGGGGTGATAGAGAACACTCATATCATAATTCTTAAATAATTCAAGCCACCTTCGTTGGCGAAGATTTAGATCTTTTAAGGTTAACACATATTGAAAACTTTTATGGTCAGTGAAAACATCCACATGGACCCTATACAAATAATGCCTCCAAATCTTTAAGGCAAATACCACCGCCACTAATTCAAGATCGTGGGTAGGATAGTTCTTCACATGAACCTTTAGTTTCCTTGTAGCATAGGTAATAACCTTACCATTCTGCATAAGCACACATCATAACCCCACTCTAGAGGCGTCACAACATACCACAAAGCCATTTGTACCATCTGGTAAGGTCAACACCGGAGCAGAAGTAAGTCTATCTTTCAACTCCTGGAAACTTTTCTCACAAGCTTCCGACCATATAATCATGGCCTTCTTTTGAGTCAAAGACGTCAAAGGAGAAGCAATGGAAGAAAACCCCTCAACAAACGTTCTGTAAAAACCGGCCAAACCCAAGAAGCTTCAAATGTTTGTCGGTAATGGAGGTCTAGGACAAGTCTTGACCGCATCAGTCTTAATAGGATCTACCTCAACACCCTTGCTTGAAACTATATGGCCAAGGAAGGCTACCGACCTTAACCAGAATTCACATTTGCTAAGCTTTGCATAAAGTTGGCGGTCTTTGAGAACTTGCAATACAATCCCTAAATGATCAATATGCTCATTCTCACTTCTCGAATATATCAAAATATCATCGATAAACACAATCACGAACATATCTAGGTATTGTCTTAATACCCTATTCATCAAGTCCATGATGGCCTCCGAAGCATTGGTCAGACCAAATGACATCACCAAGAACTCAAAATGGCCGTATCGGGTTCTAAAAGCCCTTTTTGGAATGTCTTTCTATTTCACCCTCAATTGGTGATAACCTGACCGAAGATCAATTTTAGAGAAATAACTTGTCCCTTCAAGTTGACAAATAAATCATCTATTATCAAAAGAGGATACTTGTTCTTAATGGTCACTTTGTTCAATTGCCTATAATCAATACACATACGAAGAGAACCATCCTTCTTCTTAACAAACAACACCGGAGCACCCCATGGAGAGATACTAGGTCGAATTAAACCATTATCCAACAAAACCCTCAACTAGTCCTACAACTCCTTAAGTTCCACCGGAGCCATTCTATAAGGAGGAATAAAAATAGGTTGCGTATCTGGGAAAAGGTCAATTCCATAGTCTATTTCCCTTTTAAGAGGAATATCGGGTACGTCATCAGGGAATACTTCAGGCAACTCTTTTATAACGGGGACCGACTCAAGAATATGGATTTTGGAATTCACATCCCTTACCCTCACTATATGATAGATACAACCCTTGGAAATCATTTCCTACATTTAAGGTAAGAAACAAATTGACCTTTAGGCATAGAATATCCCCCTTTCCACTCAAGAATAGGCTCATTTGGAAACTGAAACTTGACCACTCTAGTCCTACAATCAATAGAGGCATAAGAACAATGCAACCAATCCATACCCAAAATAACATCGAAGTCAATCATATCAAGCTCCACCAATTCTATTAGAGTAACTCTATGGGATAAGGAAACGGGACATCTCCTATAGATTGTTTTAGCCACTACAAAATCACCAAAGGGGGTAGAAACAAAAAAGGTTTTAATAACACATCGGGAAGCATATCAAATCTCATAGCCACTAAAGGAGTCACGAAGGACAAAGTAGCACCAGGATCAACCAAATAATACACATCATATTGACTGACTTTTAACATACCTGTCAGCACATCCGGAGAGCTCTCTTGATCACCTCTAGTTTGGAGAGCATAGAAATGGTTTTGCTTAGGAGCATTCCCACCCGAGGCACTTGGACCGGATGAAGGGTAGGGTTGAGCCCTACAACGAGTTTCTCCCTCATTTCTATTAACCGAAGGGAAATCCCTCATTTTATGATTCATTTTACCACATCCGAAGCAAGCATTATAGCCCGCTAGACACTTCCTTTCATGGTTTCTCCCACATTTAGAACAAGTACGTATCAAATATTTACCACCATCTCCTTGGGGCTTAGGGTTAGACAACTTTTCATTTGTTGGCCTCGGAGGAGCATTTGTAGAACATTGCCCGGAGAACTTTTGCCGGAATCTAGAACGACCCCGTCCACCAGACCTAGATTGTGCAAAATTGCCACCATCCACTTTAGCCCTTTTTTCCTCCCTAGATCTTTCCTTGAGCTTTTCCTATTTTATTTTTTGGGCGTGCACCATAAGGCTAGAAATGTCCATTTCATGGACAAGCATAGCGGTGCGGCACTCTGTGACTACCATGTCGGACACACCCGACACAAAATTACATATCTTATCCCTACGATCCACCACAATGGATGGAGTATAATTGGATAGTTGAGTGAACCTCAAAGAGTATTCCCTTACACTCATATTTCCTTGCCTAAGGTTGATGAACAGAAGTAACTTACCCTCTCTAATCTCTAGAGGGAAGAATCTGTCAAGAAATGCACTCCTGAATCTTTCCCATTATATGGGACCAGCTTCCACCAGCCTTGCCATTTTTCACTGATTGAACCAAATATAAACAACCACTTTGAATTGGTAAGAGGCTAGTCCGCCTTCTCTACCAGAGTCACACCCATAATAGCAAGTATCTTGTAGACTTCATCGATAAACTCTTGAGGTTCTTCCTCAACTTTGGAGCCATAAAATTTGGGCGAGTTCATCCTTGTAAAATCCCTCACTCTTGTCACTTTCGTACCCATATTTGGGTTCATGGGAGAAACCACTTCTCTATTGGCTTGGGCCGTCACGGCTTGAGCCAACACTTGGAAAGCTGACCTAAACTCCGCATTTGTCACATTATCAGCCAGCGGATCAGTCGGAGTTTGGGGAGGAACCTCTTGATTAACATTGTCTCCCTCAGTCCTTCTAGCATTAGCCTTTCTAGTATTCATATCCTGAAAACTATCGGGTAAGGATTTTGAGAAAGTCTTATAGAGTTAAACTCCATGGCATGACTTAAAGAAATGAAGAAGTGAAGTTTCCTAACATCTAATAGCCTCTCATTCATAAATGTGGCGCGCTTCACACCTATGAACAAGACTCTACTAGACGTGGTTTGAGACATCCTAGAACCATTATAAACCTTTTACTCTGATACCAATTTTTTCACGACCCAAGGGTACCTCCTAGATGTAACAAGTAGTATAAAACCCCGAGAGGCCTCATATAAGACACATAGCATATCATAACATAAAGCAATAGAAAAGTGTGTGAATAAAAACTTTTCAATACAATCAATGTCTTTTATTAAAAAATGAGCGAAAGTCTAATAACATTGTCTCAAACCATTTAAACAGTGAGAATCAACATGAATAAAGTATTGGGTCACAGCCCGTACAATAGTCCAAGACATAAAGGAAAACAAAAGGGAAAGTGGTGATCACATCCTCGAACACAATGACGACTCTTCAAAACTTCACTTCCTTGATCGACAATGAAGCTAGCCACGAGTGTGAGAATTAATGTCGCCGGACCCTACATTTGATAAGAATGTAGATAAGAGTATGCGTTAGTACAATCAAGTACTAAATATGATGGCTAGAATAAACAACAACATAATCATTTGTCAGTATAAGACATAAAACATAACCATAATCAAGTCACAATAAGCATCATAATGAAATATGAATAATTCCTTAATTAACCTAACTTATCCTTAGCCAAGACTTAGGTCATCCACCTCTAGTCAAGCTTACATCATGGAAGGCATATCTAGCAACACTCCAAGTAAATCAACTTCATATCATAATTACATTAGTCATACTTACTTGTAAAGACATGAGGATTAGCCTCAATGCCTAGTTCATAAAGGATAATGGGTATTCGCCTCTTGCCCTACTTACTTTTAGATCGTGGATACTCCCCTCCATAATCTCATCATATGATGTGGGTACTCACATCCATATAATTTCAGAAAGAGCATAGGTAATTGCTTCCATGTCCATTCTTCGTAGTAAGAATGTGGGGACTCACCTGTTGTGCAATTCTAAGGAGTATGGGAAATTACCTCATACCCTTACATATGGAGGTCAAGGGTAATCACCACTAGCCACATCATTCATTAAGCATTTTAGTCTAGATTCATTTTAGGTGAGCACTCCTTTCAACCTAGAATCATTCATGTCAGTAAAGCTTTCACATTCATTCAATCACGCTTATCAATTCATTATGGGAAGTATCCCTTCCACATCATAACATCAATCAATCAATAATTCATAGTCTAAGCTTTACTCTCAAAACTCTATCTCATGATCATCATCTAAGCTTTACTCTCAAGAAATTAACATCGTATTCATCATATATGCTTCCATCTAAAGCAATTTTAGTCATAAATCATCAATCCTATAAGGAGATATTTAACCCATAGAGTTTCTCTCTCATGGCATCAAACTGAACATATCAATTCAACCCTAAGATCATAGGGTAGGCATGAGTAGATGTAATTTCATCCTATACATGCAATTCTATCAATTCAATCATAAACAATCATAATCCACTCAATTGGATCAATATTCATCATAACCCATAACAATGGAAGAAACCCTAACAAGAATTGGGGAAATTATTCTTCAAATTGTCGAATTCTAGGGGACTCCGTGGGTGTAAGGATCCCATGGATGAAATGCCATCATACCTTAGTAACAAATCCCACAAAAGCTTGAAGATTGGGAGACTTAATCGTGACTTAGCTTCAATCCTTCTTCTTCTTCTTCTTCTTCCAACTTCTAGACAGAGAATATTTGAGAGAGGATTTAGGTTTTTCTGGTCTAGGTCTAGGAAAAATAACACCACTTCAATCTAATTAAAACCAGAAAAGACCCTTAAGTCCCTAAAATAACCATTAGGCACAAACCACAAAACCTTGACTGACGGACCGTTGACTGACCTACAGTCCATCCTGGTCAATCGTGGTTTGATTATCAGAGACTTGGACTTCAGGACCTTGGACTCACGGACCCTTGACTGATGGACCATCCACTTACAAACTGTCCATCCTGGTCGGCCGTGGTTCCTTGTCAGAGAGTTTCACGTTGACCCACAACTTGCGAACCACGGACCGTGGTCCCACCTATTGTCCATCGGTCCAGTCGTGGTCTTGGCCTAGGAGAATGTTTGGTTGACTCTTCAACGGACCTACCTATGGTTTGTGGCTAGACCCACAGGCCATGGTTGGCCGGCGTGGATGGCACCGGTAGTTCTCTAAAAGCTGCAATTTACCTCGCTTTGAATCTGGGGTGTTACATCTAAGTTGGCTATTCACACAAACCAAAACTTCATGAGGGTTTTGGGTGATGGGATAAAGAGGTCAAAGTTGTTCATGTTTTTTCTAAGAAAAGGGTAGCGTCAAAAGGTGACAAACAAGGTTAACACATCTCATAAGGTTGGCCACAAGGAAGTATATTGTCAAGTTGGTTCACTGTTCAAAATTCTTACCTAAGATCATTTCAATTGCTTGCTTCACTCAATCAATCGGACCAACGGGGCAAATTCTAGGTGTCATCAAGCACAATGTTCAGGGGACAACCTCACCACACAAGGCATTGATACAATTATCAAACAAGACTTCACACTTTCTAGCTAGTGTTCAATGTTAATCACAAGAGACTTACTCGACAACCGGTTTGTCCCAATGAGATTCTAAAAGTTCACATATTTCCTATGTAACTTAATTTGCCTCATCGTTGCCTTACATTCATGTCATTCGATTAAGAGCACTATTCCAGTCATCGGTATTGATCACAATCGGTACTAAAAAATGCAAGGGAACAACTTCAATCAAGCACATCTAGAGGCGGTATTCCTAACAAGGGTCCACCCCACCAAAAACATCCAACATTGTCCTCAATGTAAATGAAATAAAAAGAAAAGTAATAAAGATAGAGATGTAATAGTACTGAATGAAAAGTTCAGGTTAGGAGGATTCTTCACTGGGTGGCCATTCGGTGAAGTAACATGGCAAGCACCGAACGAGTCGATGAATCACATAACTGTATGTAGCTTGCCGAAATATCCAAAATTCTGGCTCTCCAAATGAGACTAAAAGGCGGTGAAAGACGGGTTCACTGAACAACATCGGCACATTGCCTAGTGTCCTGAGTTCGTCACCCAATTTTCTAGAACACCAGCCTTTCAGGGTAGGTCAGAAGGCGGTGAAAGTCGATCTCGTCGACCTGTTCGGTGGTCCGCCGACTTAGATTTTAACTGGCCGAGTTTTACAAAATTCCCCATCAAGCGAAGTGATTCCAACAGTGGTCCAAGTGAGGCTCGCCGACTGTACTTTTGGCTCGCCTAATTGCCACTTTCTAATACTTTCACTTTTCAACCTACATAATCAACATCCATTATTCAAAAAACAACTAAGGTTTGGGTTGCCTCCCAAGAAGCGCCTTATTTAACGTCGTGGCACAATGTGGAAATTCTCTCAATCATCTTCCAAATACACCACTTCAATAACTGAAATCTCATGACACTCGCTGAAATAAGGCTTCAAACACTGCCCATTCACCTTGAAAGTTGGACCCTCCTTAAATTAAACTTAAATTGCCCCATTCGTGAACACTCGTGTCATTCTAAATAGACCGGACCACTTCGACTGGAGCTTGCCCAGGAAGAGTCTAAGTTTAGAATTGTAAAGCAACACAAAGTCTCCGACTCAAAATTCTTTCCTAAGGATATTAGAGTCGTGCCATTTCTTAATTTTGTCCTTCTAGAGAGCTAAATTTTCGTATGCCGGCAATCAGATTTCTTCCATCTCATTCAGCTGATCTACTCTCCCTTTCGAAGCATTCACCCAATTTATATTCAATGCCTTTAATGCCCATAGTGGTTTATGTTAAAGATCAATGAACATGTGACAAGATTTCCCAAAAATTAGCTAATATGGAGACATACCAATTGGTGTTTTGTAAGCAGTGTGATATGCCCAAAAGGCATCATCGAGTTTTCGGGACCAATCTGTCTTATTTGCATTCATGGTGTTAACCAAGATACTCTTAATTTCTCGATTCAAAACCTCAACTTGGACACTCATTTGTGGATGATATGGCATTGCCACTTTACGTTTTACTCCGTATTTACTCAAAAAGGATGCAAACAACCGGTTGAAAAAATGCGAGCCTCCATTACTAATAATAGCACGTGGGGTGCCAAATCTTGCAAAGATGTAGCGCTTTAGGAATTGAACCACACTCTACCCTTCATTGTTTGGTAATGCTACAACTTCCTCCCATTTAGAAACATAATCCGCAGCCACCAAAATATACTTATTTCCAAATGAACTCATGAACGGGCCCATGAAGTCTACTCCCCAAACATTGAACAATTAAACTTCTAGAATAGGATTAAGATGTAACTCATGTTGTCTGGACACTCCACCTTGCTTTTGGCATTCTATACAACTCTTGAAAAATTCATGGGCATCTTTGTAGAGGGTTGGCCCATAGTAGCAACTATGAAGTATTTTAGCGGTCGTTCTCACACCACTAGGATGACCACCATCCGGCGAAGCATGACAAGCATTGACAATTTCATTGACTTCCTCTTCTGGTACACATCACCTACTAATATGGTCTGCACATTCTTTGAATAAATATGGCTCGCCCCAGAACTATCTCTTGACATCGAAAAAGAACCGTTTTTGTTGATAGAAGTTCAGGTCCTCCGACATTAGTCCACACACTACATGGTTAGGAAAATCAGCATACCAAGGAGTTTGCTTTAGAGTGGCCATGAATACTTGTTCATCGGGCAATGAGTCATTGATGTCTAACTCCAGCTCATCTGTCTCATTGCCTTCCAACCTAGATAAATGATCGTCCACATAATTTTCAAACCTTCTTCTATCCTTGACTTCAAAATTGATTTCTTGCAATAACAACACCCATCTTATCAACCTTTGTTTAGCATCTTTTTTTGCCATTAAGTACTTCAGAGCTACCTGATCAGTGTGAACCATCACTTTGGTCCCTAGCAAGTATGGCCGAAAATTTTCAAATGTATATACCACCACAAGTAATTCTAGCTCTGTAACCGTGTAGTTACGTTGAGCACCATTCAATGTTTTACTGGCATAGTAAATTTGATGGAATAGTTTGTTGCGCTCTTTACCTAACACAACACCTAACGCCGTTCCACTTGCATCACACATCATTTCTAAAGGTGCTGACCAATCAGGGCCAATAATCACCAGGGTAGAGATCAACTTCTCTTTCAAACACTTAAAGGCTGCAATACATGTGTCGTCAAAGATAAATTTTACTTCCTTCTCCAAAAGCTTACACAATGGGTGTGCAATTTTTGAGAAGTCTTTGATGAGTCTCCGGTAGAAAATGACATACCCCAAGAAACTACAAATACCTTTTACCGAGAGTGGTGGTAGTAGCTTCTCAATTACCTCAATTTTTCCCTTGTCAACCTCCAGCCCCTTTTTTGATACTTTGTGACCCAAAACTATAGCTTGCCTAACCATGAAGTGACATTTCTCCCAATTGAGGACTAAATTGGTTTCCACACAACTTTGAAGGGCCTTCCCAAGTTGTGCCAAACAAGTTTCAAAAGAATCGCACACAACTGAGAAGTCATCCATGAAGCCTTCCATTGAATCTTCTACCAATGTCAACAAAAATAGACAGCATGCAATGTTGAAACGTCGCCGGGGCATTACACAACTCGAAAGGCATCCTTTTGAAAGTGAAAGTTCCATAGGAACAAGAGAAAGTTGTTTTCTCTTGATCTTTCGGTACAATATAGATTTAGGTATACCCGGAATAACCATCCAAGAAACAATACCATCCGCGCTCTGAAAGTTGATCAAACATTTGATCTATAAAAAGCATGAGAAAGTGATCTTTTTTAGTCCAAGAATTTAACTTTCGATAGTCCATGCATACCCTCCATCTAGTTACCGGTCTCATAGAAACAAGTTCCCCCTTTTCATTTGGGACTACTGTGATGCCACCTTTTTTGGGTACACATTGCACCGGACTCACCCATTTTCTATCCGCAATAGGGTAAATCACACCTGCATCCAACCACTTGATTATCTACTTTTCTACCACCTCTTGCATTGGTGGGTTCAATCCTCTTTGATGTTATACACTCAGTTTGCACTCACTATCAAGTTGAATCTTTTGAGCGCAAATGGCGAGTGGAATACCCACAATGTCAGTGATCACTAGTCATAATGGCACTACAATTGTGAGAAACATTGATTGTTTCGAAGTCCATGTTCCTCGTATTAGTGACTAGCTCCTTCATGAAATTTGAATATCTGGGCATCTCCAATAACGCTTCCACTAAAGGAAGATTTATAGAAAGTGTCTTAAACATAGATAGGAGCTTCTTGAATTTTCCATCCTCATTTTTCTTTTTGAGACGTTGAGCAAATTGAGGAGCTTTCTTGGGAAGAGGTTGCACTATCTTTGGAGTTGAGGTACCATTTTGTTTAGCTTTTTACAATTCTATGGTGGGGCTTTGTTTATGACTTTCTTTACTATCTTTGAGCATATCATTTTATGGTGCTTGCATGGGCTTCTCTTCCTTGTCAATATCTTGCTCTTCTTCATGAGTGTTCATCCTTTCACTACCCTTTACAATACCAACCGCTATTTTCCCACTTCAATTCACCACCGCCATGTCTTTGTCATAGTCAGCCCTCAAAGTTGTTGCACGCTCTGTTTCACCCCTTTCAAATACCTTGGGTTCAGATTGCTCCGAAAGTAGGCTCAATTGACGCTCAGGTTGTTTGATTGCATCCGCGTGAGAATTAACTTTATTATTCAATGCGGAAAAATCAGGCTTCATCTCCTCAAGCATGTCATCAGATCCCTCAACCTTATCTAGCATACGCGACAACAATTCATCCACTCTTAAGTTACTCGAACTACCTTTTGATCTTGGGCTGTCACTTGATTGCGTGTGGTATTCTTCAAGACTCTCTTCTCTCATCCAAGGATCATTTTGTTTAGCTCAATCTTGATAGTGTTGTCTCCGCTCCTGTTCTTTATTTGTGTTCCAACCTTGATTCCCACCCTCGTTAAAGTAATTCGGGTGAGAACCCCTCTTAATTCTCAATACCCTTTAGCTTCTTAGGATTCACCAACCTTTTCTCTGACTTATTTTTGTAGCAACTCCATTTGGGATATCATTTTGCAAATATTCTCGTCCTTCTCTTTGTCTTTGTCAAGTTGCCCTTTTGTCATCCTGAAAGTTAAGGGAGAAACTTGGTCCTCTTGAGTGTACCACACTTGATTGATCTTAGTCATTTCATCAAGGAGGGACGAGGCTACCTCAAATGGTTGTAACATTATCCCTCCTAGGGTCAACTGGTGCGCTAGTCCTTTGTTCACTTAGTCTAAACTCCAGTAAAAATATTGAAGTATCACATCACTTGGGAGCCCATGAGTAGGACAGAGTAATAGAAACTTTTGAAATCTCCGCCAAGTTCCATGAATTAGCTCCCTTCTACCCGCTTGAATTTTTGGATGTTGTCCCGCAATTTTACCATCTTTGAAGGTGGAAAGAAACTCATGTAAAACGCCTCGGTCATCTCCTCTCATGATGAAATAGAATCTCTTGGTAACCTGGCTAACCACTTGGTGGCCTCCCCCATTAAATAAAAAGGGAACAACCTAAGCCACACTTATTCTTGTGAAATACCCTTGAGAGAGTAAGGATTACAAATATCCACAAAGCTCCGAATATGTTCATGGGGATTTTCATGATATAATTGATGAGTCAACAAATTGGACTCATTTCGAAATTTATTTTGATAGAAATAGTGTCCTTGAATGCTTATTTTATCTCAATATCTGATGAAATCTCTTAAGTTTCAGCTATTTGAAGTTTTAGAAGAAGCTTGGATGCTTAGACACAAAAAGGAACAAAAATGCTGAAAAGAACGAAGAAGCTGAAGCCTGAGCTCCGCCAAGCACACTTGGCGAGTCGCCAAAGGGAAAGATCCCGCCCTTTGTTCTAGTATGCGAAGCCCTGAAGGAAGATGATTAAAAAGGTGATGTAAGGAGCAATCGGTGCTTGGCTGAATAGTTCCATGAAGCAGTGTTATACTGCCCAATGGTCCAGATCGTGAAGATGCTGAAGGCAAGCACAAAATGGCGATGAGACAGAAGAAGGGCGAGTCGCTGAGTAATTCAGCGAACTCGACTAACTTCGCTGAGCTATCCGCCAACACTAATTTCTGATGGCTATATGTACTAAAATCTTTATTAATTTTTAGGAGTCGATTTATTATTATAATTTTCACAATAGAATAGTACTTTTTGGGGATACTTTCTCTCATGTTTGGAGAGGGTTTTTGGGAGACTTGAAGAGAGAAGGGTTTCATCTTCCCCAAGTTGGATTTGGGTCTTCTCCATTCTTCCTCCTTTGCTTAAATCAAGGTTTAATTACTTATACCTATTTGATTTTAGTATCATTTCAGGTGTATTTTTTTATTTCTTGATGTGTGGCTAAAAATCCTCATTCTTGTTGTGTGATTTAGCAAATATGTTTTGGTGAAGCAATTCTACACCCAAGCCTCCCCTGCCCCTGTTTAAATATTGTCTAACTTTGTCTCAAAGTCTTTTATAGAAATGGCTAGACCAAAGGTCGAAGGGAGAGATATGCCACCCCGACATGTAAGAGCATAGGATTTCTAAAGAGATGAGATGATAGCAGAATTGGCAAAAGCAGAAGAAAAAGTAAGAAAGCGAGCTCCAGCAGGAGGGTCCCTATTGATCCTACTATTTCTTCGTGAAACCGTAGAGTCTACACAGCTATAAACTCCTTTTTGGCGAGCCATGACGTGGACATAATGGTTGCTGCTAACATCGCTGCAGAAGCAAGGGCAAATGAACACAATGAGAACCAAAATGACAATCCGGGGACCATTATCGAATTTCAGGCTAATGCATCAGGCAACAACGCTCCGACAGATAGAGCAAACGTGTAGACAGGATCCCCTCTTTACCTCTTTATCTTTTCTTTCTTTACTTTAACTATTGGATACTTATTAATTGTACTTGAGGACAAGCACATTTTATTGTGGTGAGGTGCGACTTCACCTTGTTTGCTTGTTATGAATATTTGTGTTTTTGTGTATATTGGGGTGTTCTGTTTAAGATTGTTTTACACTGATTTTTGCGGATGTTTGAGCTTAAGGTTGCTTTTGTTTTTAACTGCAAATGATTTTTGACCCTTCCGATTTTTTTAAAATTTTTTTGCACATTTTTGCCACCCCTCATGAGTTGAATGTTGCTGTTCATTTGCAAAAAAATGAGTCTCGATTTTGATCAATACCGATGACTTGAATAGTGCTCTCAATTGAATGAACATGAATGCGTGGCTACGACAAGACCAAATGAAGTTGCATAAACAATATGTGAACTCTTTGCATCTCGTTGTGATTAGCCATTTATCATATTGATTCTCTTGTAATGACCATTGCACACTAGTGAAAGTATGTAGTCTTGTTTGACTTAAGTGTGAATGCCTTGTGTGATTTGCTTGCTTTGATTCATGCATGAATAAATCTAGAATATTCCCCGTTAGTCTGATTGATTTAGAAAGGTGTCCTCTTGAAATGATTTTAGGCAACTTTAAAGAGTGTGAGCCAAATTTGACATATACCTCTTTTGT